>CABHPH010128790.1:415-26393 GCA_902168325.1 Peromyscus nudipes | reverse complement strand
CACACCCTAGCTCCTTCTCAGGTTCCTTCCTTGTTCGATACTTAAATGTAGAAACTCTTCTAAGCTTGGTCCTCGGTCCCCTTCTCTTCTCACTCTATATGGTGCCCTGGTCCCCTCACACTTTCTCCCCTTTGAAACCCCACGTTAGTATCTGCAGTTCAGAGTTACTGAATCCATCATTATGGAAACATACTTGGATGCCTGCATCCCTCATGTACGAACCTAATGTCACACTCCTTTCAGAACAGCCCTTCTTATTTCCCACATTCTAGTCACAGAACCATCTCCACAGGTCCTCAAGCTCCCAACCCAGGCATCTTTAACTTCCTCATCGTCTCCCATAGTCCTGCCATTTTCTGGCCAAAATGGCTCCTTTCCAGCCTGTTCCTGGCTCTTCATTCCCTGGTCCCCCTGTATGATTGATGTCTCATCATCTCTTCCGTAGCTGGCAGCAATGACTTCTGCAAACTGACCTTCTACCACACAGCCCCACTTCCTCTAATCCTTGTTCCCTGGCTCCTAGAGTTCATTTCTAAAGGCCAGCTCTGGCCATACTGTTCCTGTTTAAGCCAGGGAGAGGTGCTCAGACTGTCTTGGAACTCACATTATTGACCAGACTGGCCTCGAACTCACAGAGAGCCGCCTGCCTCTGCCTCCCTCTCCCGAGTGCTGGGATCAAAGGTGTGCGTCAGCACCGCCAGGGGTGCTCAGACTTTATTTCCACTTCTGGATCCAGAGGATTTAGGAAAAAGAATGTCTCCTCCTGATGGAAAGCTGGCTCTTCTACACCAGCTCTCCTGCTGTTGACTTTTCTGCCTTAAGGTACATTTGGACCAAGATATTATCTTTATAGAAAAGCGGAGGCTTTGGAAAGACATCACTTTTTCAATTAATGCCTTGTGTCAGCCTGACACATGTAGAAGGAGGCATCCAGAGGCCCCGGGTTCCATGAGATTATGCAGAGTTGGTGCTAAGCAACTCAAAGCAGAGTGATTGGTCAAAGTCAGAAGTGGGGTAGGGGGGGTGTAGCCATGGATTCCCAGGATGAGAACCAGGTGGCTAAAGACAGCCAGCAACTGAGGAGGGTCAGTGAGTAACTAAAGTAAATACCGAGTTCAGACTGTCAGAAGCCCAGACAGCCAATCCTGCCAGGCAGAAACCTGGTCTGGGCTGCCCTGTCCTTTATCCTCAGCACTTCCTCACTTCCTACCACTTGAGGTTCTTGAGACATTTTGCCTGGTCCTGACAAGGGAGACTTGTACAGAGAGTATGCTGGCTCATTGTTTGTCAACCTGACACACGCTACAGTCATCTGAGAGAAGGAGCCCCGACTGGCAACAATGCCTCCATACCATGGGGCTGTAGCAAGCCTGGAGAGCATTTTCTTAATCAGTGATTGATGTGGGAGGGTACAGCCCATTATGGGCAGTCCAACCCTGACCTGGTGGTGCTGGGTTCTTTAAGAAAGCAGACAGAGCAAGCCAGGGGAAGCAAGCCGGTAAGCAGCACCCCTGCATGGCCTCTGCATCAGCTCCTGCCTCTGGGTTCCTGCCTAGTTTGAGTTCCTGCCTTGGCTTCCTCAATGGGCTGCGACCCAGTGTCTATAAGCCAATTAACCTTTTCCTCCTCAAGGTTCATCACAGCAATAGCAGCCCTAACTAAGTCAGAAAGCAAGCACCATTAGAAACAGCTCCTTCCTGAGAGCTGTTCACTCAGTAGGACTTCAGTCTGAAGGGCCTGTTCTCTGCTGGTCTGAAACAGTGTAGCATGCCTTTTTGGACACAAAGAGAAACAGGAAATTTTCTTTTCTAGGAGGAAAAGTAAGAGATCTGAGTACCACTGGACCAGATCTGATCTTGGTCCTGGTCCTGGCCATTGGCTCACTTCCTCAGTTTCCTCGGCTTTAAAATAAATGTGCTAGAATTCAGCAGTTTTCAACCTGGGATGCACCACGCAAGTATGTGCACAGGGGCATATGGAGCCCAGAGGTTGCCTCTGACCTACCGAAGCCAAAAGCAGGGGTGAAGGATGGCGGGATCTGTGAAGTTCATTCTTAGTGCTTTAAGAACTCTAACCCAAACTCCTAGGAAGGACTGTCACAATGGATACGTTCAAAAGTCTCCTCCATCTCTCGAATTCAGAAGACCAGTTCCCAGTTCTTCCTCTACGCTGTTGCCAAAGTAACCTAACACAGTAATGGCGACGGAGGGCCAGGCAGATCTGCGGAGAGTTATTCATGCTGAGAACAGGAGTCAGAAGAAGATGGTTCTAAAGTTTCAAGTGTAAACCAGAGATTGTGATCATGATTGACAAGCCAGCAAAAACAGAGCAGCTAGGAAGGAGCACCAGACTGAGGGAAGAGGAGGACTGAGGCCCGGCAGACATTTTGTTCTATCTCATTTGCCGCCATTTAAATGTCCTTTCTGCTGGGAAATGCCTCCTTCTATGTATTTCTGACAAGAGGAGGGAAGCTGAAATAGGGAAGCAACTAACTCCTCCCTGCCCAGAGAGGGCCGGACAGAGCTTAGGCTCTGCCTCCTCGTCACTCCTTCCAGAACTCTGAATCTTCAGTGAATGACAGATTTCGAATTGTTCACAGCAACAAAGACAGCAGGTATCCAACAGCAAGGGCTCTTGGGTGAGAACTGGGGGAGGGGTGGTGTCCTTACCGTGATGATAGTAGCCACACTGGATTGTTCCTGAGGTAAAGACTATGCTGTGGTACCAGTGGCCTGGCCTCTTTGCCTCTTGATTCAATTTTTCCTTAAGTCATTCTCAGTTCCTGTAATTTGTCCTGCAGTTCTCTTACCAAAACATGGGCTTGTTTTGAAGTGTCGTCAGAGACTGGTTGTTAAGGATGCTTTACAGATTATGAAATGATACAACAAGGTTAAGCCAAGCCTAGAACAGAACAAGTCCAAACAATGTAACCATTGGCGGGAATGAAGATACTCTAAAGAGACACTTCAAAACATTGAAGCAACAGGCCCCATGGAATTGAGATTGCCCTGGACATCTCGTCCTGGGAGAAGGAAAAGACTAGAAACTGGTGCCAGGCCAGAGGAGGAACTTGTCTCTCAGAAAGAGACTTCACACAGACTGACAGCTTGTCGGTTCACCTTGAGGGAGACACCCCAGCCCAGACAACAGACCACGCTTAGATCACGGCTGCTTAGCTCCGCATGCCCCTTATACTGTATTTAAACCGAAGCTTCATGTTAGGACCCAGCAGCTGGATTGGCCAGAGGAGGGGGATGTGGCCCATCAAGTCTCTCTGTTCCTCTTCCTGCTGTGACCACATTGAATACATTTTTGTCTGTTTTTCACTGTTGCTGTCTCTTTAACTGGCCTGTTGAGGGCAGGTGGTTGAGCCTGGAGTGAAAGCAGGGTTCAGGGCCAGGGCTCTGCCCCAGCAGTATAGTGGCAGTAGCAGGCCACGCTCTTTTTTCTCATCCCCCACTGGCTCCACAGACGACCAGGAAAAAGTGGGACCCATAGACTCACTTCAGTGCAGGATGCTAACTGGAACACGAGTGGAGTCTCATGCTTCACTCTGCTACCCCATTCACACAGGCTGAAGACTGCATGGCCGCCATACTGCCTCAACGTGAACAGCTCCACATAGTCGTGAACTATCCTTAAAACTCTTCCTCCTCTTCATCCACACCCCTGCAAACCTTTGCTCTCCCTTCAGGCTGGTGACTCCAGCTTTGCTCTCCTGGGCCGATGGACTGTGATGTGAAGTAAAATTGTTCAGCACGGTTCCCAGTGGAAACAAGGCTGTTGTCAGTTATTTTTGCTCTTTTAGGGGGCCCACCAGTTCCCAAATAAATCACACAGAGGCTTATTAATTATAAATGTCCAGCCTTAGCTTGGCTTGTTTCATACCAGCTTTTCTTAACTTTAAATTAACCTGTCTGTCTTTTGCCTCTGGGCTTTTACCTTTCTTTGTTTTTGTATACCTTCCTTTCTTACTCCATTGCTGGTTGTGTAGCTGGGTGTCTGACCCCTGATGTCCTCCTTCTCTGGCTACTTCTTCCCTTCTCCCAGATTTCTCCTTCTATTTATACTCTCTTGCCAGCCCTGCCTATCCTTTCTTCTGCCTTGCTATTGGCCATTCAGCTCTTTATTAGACCATCAGGTGTTTTAGACAGGCACAGCAACACAGCTTCAGAGAGTTAAACAAATGCAACATAAACAAAAGTAACACACCTTAAGATAATATTCTACAACACAAGGCCCTGTCTCTGCAGAGCCAGGTCCCCTTCATGCCAGCCCAGAAAAGACCTCACACAGCTAGCATGAGAGAAAACCCATCCCTTAGACCTCCCTCATGCCCTGCTCTTCCCTTTGGGTGGCTTCTTTGTCTCCCTTCCTTTGGTTTCAGAAGTTCTCACAAAGCTAATCCCTCTACCTATTGCTTTGAAGCCATCTGACACCTCCACTCTATGAACCCAATAACACTTGGGTTCTGCCCCTTTGATAGGCAAACGTATGCATCAATAATTGTAACAAAAGAATTGTGGCAAAGCTAGAAGCAGTATAATGAGCATCCACATGGTCTTAAGGAAGCAGAGAGCCTAAGTGGGGTCAGGGAAGGGCTCAAGAGCTCTGCTTTGAGGAGTTCGCCCAGTAAACAGGAGGGAAGGCAGGCAGAGGAAGCAGCCGAGGCACGGAAGCAGCAAAGCTCAGCTCAGCTTTCCACAGCATCTGACTAAGCAATTCAGTGTGGGAAGAACATACGGCTGGGAATGCGCCAGAATTGGGGGAAATGAAGTAGGGGCAGCAAGGCTGAAGAACTGAGCTCAACCCTCAAAGCCTGTGTGGTAGGAGAGAACTGACTCCATGTCGTCGGACCCCACAGGCAAGCCTGGCATTACAGGGATCTCTCTGTCTCTCTGTCTCTGTCTCTCTGTTTCTCTCTCCTCTCTCTTTCTTCCTCCCTTCCAGAGGACCAGGTTCAATTCCCAGCACCTACATGGCAGCTCACAAATGCCCGCAATTCCAGTTCCAGAGGGTTAGTGCCCTCTTCAGACCTCTGAAAGCACTAGGCATACATGTAGTACACAGATATACTGCAGATAAAACACACATAACCATACATTTTTTAAATGAAAAAAAGTGGTTTAGAAAAACAAAACTAGAATTTACAGGGAATTTACACTGTGTGGCAGGCACCATATTGAGCCGTAAGGTGACCGTCTCAGTTAAGCCTGTACAATGGGCATATTTATGTCTCTGTTTCACATCCCTCACATCCCTCCTTCCCATCTCCATCCCCCAGGCTTCTTCTCCTTTCTTTACCTCTTCCTGACTCTGTGTCTTCCCTACTCTTCTTCCTCCTAGACTCTGTAATTCTAAGCAATCAATTTCCTTTCCTTTTTCCTTTTTCTTTCTTTCTTTTTTTTTCTTTTTAACTTTTGAGACAGAGTCTCACACTGTATCCCAGACTGGCCTGGAACTTACACCAGTCCTCCTGTCAGAGAGCAGGGATTACATACCATCCCAAGCTTGGTTTATGCTTTACGAAGTTTGATGAGTATAAAATTGTATATTATAGTTCTTGTTTTTAAAGGAACAGAGGTGGCTTTAAGTGTATATTGGGTTTATGATAGAAGGAATATGAGAAAAATGAGTGACTAACTCTACCCAACCCCATTTCCAAGTAAGACACTTAGAGACATACCTTTCTCTGCTAGTATCTGCCGCATTATAGTTCAGCTCATCTGTTTAATGCTCACTGAGCCTGCCTCCAAAAACCTCAACAAAGAAATCTTACTAGCTTCATTTTGCCTAGACCAAGGCCCCAAAAGAAAGTGGGCATGGTCCTATTCAAGACCAGTGTGAGAGGCAGTGAAACCATTTTTTATCATAAATGAATGCATAGATAGTAATACTGACGGAAGAAGTTGTCTCCGAAGAAAATGTCTCCTGTTTGGGAATAAAATGATACAAGAAGGGTTGAGCTAAAGGCCGAGAGCAGAGAGCACAGTGACCAGCAATGGATTCGGTTTGTCTGTTCTAGAGTGGTCACAGAGGACGGTTCTTTGTTCACTATTTGGTGGCTGGTCTCAGCTCTGCCCTCCCACCCCTGGAAACAACCACCTAGTCTCCCATTCTCCCAGGACCGTGATGTCACGATTTGACCACCAGGGGGCGAACAGAGACTGCACATCCTCTTTCACACCGTTTCTAGGGAGCCAAAGTCACTACTCAGAGCCCTGCTGGCGTTGGAAATCATCAGAGGTTTCTAATTAAAGCCCTTTGTTAATAGAAATGAAAACTGAGGTTTAGAGAGGGGAACTACTTTGTCAGTCCGTGCAGTGAATCATCTGAACTAGAAACCAGTGCTGACAAACCCCGCTTCTACCCACGCCCCGCTTGCTAAGCTTTCTCCTGTGAGGCAGGGTCTCTCTATACAGCTCTGGCTGGCCTGGAACTCACTATGTACAACAGGCTGGTCTCACACTCACAGAGATTCCCCTGGCCTCTGCCTTGTGACTGCTGGGGTTAAAGGCACATACCATTATGCCTGGCTAACACTGGGTTTTCATGTTTTTCACAAAAAGACTAGTTCTCAATTAAGTTATAAAAACATGAGGCTTGGGTTCGTGTTTTGACCAACAATGAACATCTCCAACACCTACAATGCTGTTTTGCAGACTGCCTGTGCCATATGCGATTTGGAGGATTTCACCAAGCACAATAAAAACTGCCATGCGGCAGGTCCAGCCACCATTCCTGAGTGCACGAGATGAAAACACACCATGTCTGCCCTCACAGAGCTCAGTGTCAACGAGAAAGATCTGTGAACCCATAGCTAATCCAGGCGAGGAGCCGAACAGTGGCGCAGATAAAACATACGGGAGGAAGAGAAGGAAGCCACTCCTAGACCTGCACAGAACTGGATCCAAAGAAAGAATCTGAACTCATTAAAGAAGAAAGGAGTCCCAAATGGAAGGGACAGTAGAGGAAGCCAACGCTTAGAGACACAAAGATTCACTGTACAGGGAGAAAAGGGTGGATTCTGAGTAGCTGGGGTATACCATGTGTCAGAAGCTGGATTGGGGTGGAGGAGGGGGGAAAAAAGAGAACATGAAGTTGGGGGGTGCAGAGATGGGGGCAGATCTGGGAAGGGTTAAGAGGAGGAGTTGGGGGTGAATATGATCAAAATACATTGTATGAAATACTCAAATAATTAAAATATTTCTTCAAAAAGAATATGGTAAATAAAAGATGCTAGGGATGGGGTGATGGCTTGGTTGGTAAAGCCTCTGCAGTACAAGAGTGAGGACTATAGCTCAGATCCAGGTAAAAGTGAGTGTGGCAGCCCTCCTGTAACACACCACAGGAGGCAAAGATGGGGACTCCCCAGAGCAAGCCGGCTAGCTAGATTAGACCAAACGGTGAGTTCTAGGTTCAGTGAGAGACCCTGTATCAATACACATGGTGGAAAATAATGGAAGACACCAGACATCAACACCGGGCCTTCACACACACACACACACACACACACACACACACACACACACACACAGAAGTGACACAGAGGGCTCAGGATGTAGCTCAGCACTCCTGAGGCCCTGCGTTCAATCCCCAGGACTATATTAACCAGATATGGTGGCCTGTAATCCCAGTACTCTGGAGGTAGAGGAAGGAGGTGCAGAAGTTCAAAGTCATCCTCTGCCACGTAGCAAGTTTGGGGGCAGCCTGAGGTATGTAAGATCCTGTCTTAAGAAAAAAAAAAAGTAAAGAGAAAATTTCAAAGGCCATCTGGTAGAAAATGGAGGGCAGACCCTGCTCCATTGAGTTGGACCTGGAAGACCGTTGAAGACGTGACATTTGCGCACATGTCAAGCCTGCTCTGGGGAAAGCCTGAGGGAAATAATTCCAATCAGGAAAGACACAAAACAAAGGCCTCGAGAGGCTAAGAATGTGATGTGTCCGAGGGGCAGAAAAAGGCCAGGTGCCTCCAGTACGAGGAAGAGAGGAAGTTCAGGGGAAGGCAGGGACAGCTCAGAAGGGACCTTCAAACAGTCTCCAAGAGGCTGGACTGGATTCCAAAAGCAATGAGAACTCTTAATCAAGGAGAACATTAAGACTTTGAATTCACTTCTCAGATGATGACCCTAAGGACCCTTGAGGCCCACATTCAGATGGACACAGTGTGGGCCACCATCTGTTTTAATGACTCAAGTTACGTGGCACCACCCTCTGGCACCCTGCCTGTCAACAGACCCATTGACAGAAGCCTGTGAACAAACTCTTTCCTAACGTCCCTGAGTGCGGACGGAGGCCAGAACCAAAGGTCCATTCCCCTAAGAACCTGAATCACAGGGTTGGGGATTTAGCTCAGTGGTGGAGCGCTTGCCTAGCAAGCACAAGGCCCTGGGTTCAATCCTCAGCTCAAAAAAAAAAAAAAAAAAAAAAGAGCCTGAATCGCCTGTGTGTGTGCACCCAGAAGTCAGAGGCCGACACTGAGTGGCTTCATTAATTGTTCACCACTTATTTTTTGAAACAGAGTCTCACTGAAACTGTAGTTTACTCGTGGGCTAAGCAGGCTGGCCAATGAGCACCGGGGATCCACCTCTCTCTGCCTCCTCAGAGATGGAGTTGCACATGCTTGCTGCCATGTCTGTTTTTGTTTGTCTGGTTTTGTTTTAATTAAATTTTTTCACTTGTTTTACATCTTGACCGCAGTTTCCCCTCTCTCCTCTCCTCCTGTTTCCCCCACTCCCCTACTCCCCAGCCCCCATCGCATCCACTCCTCTTTTTCTGTTCAGAAAGGGGCAGGCCTACCATGGATGTCAACAAAACAGGGCGTATCAAGGTGAGGTAGGACTAAGGTCCTCCCTTCGTATCAAGGCTGGGCGAGGCAACCCAGTATGAGGAATAGGTTCTCAAAGGCCAGCTCGAGCGTTAGCATTGATCCCACTGCTAGGAGCCCCACAAACAGACCAAGCTACACAACTGTCACACATATGTAGAGGGGCCTAGGTCAGTCCCAGGCAGGCTCTCTAGCTGTTGGTCCAGATTCTGTGAGTTCCTATGAGTCCAGAGTAGTCATTTCTGTGGGTTCCCTTTTGATGACCTTGACCCCCCTGGCTCGTACAATCCTCCCTCCCTCTCTTTAACAGGACTCCCAGAGCTTGGCTTGGTGCTTGGCTGTGGATCTCTGCATCTGTTTCCATCACTGGATGAAGGCGCTCTGATGAAAATTAAGGTAGTCACCAATTTGATTACAGGAGATGCCAGTTCAGGCACTCTCTCCAGTATTGCTAGGAGTCTTAGCTGGGGTCACCTTTGTGGATTCCTGGGAGTTTCCCTGCATGCCTGCTTTTTATGTAAGTTTTGGGATCTGAACTCAGGTCCTCAGATTTGCACAAGTACGTCACTAACTGAAACATCTCCCAGCCTTTTACATCTCCTTTTAGAAAAGGATGTTAAATGATTCAGGAACAACAATCTTCAGCATTCTTCCCGCCGAAGTACCTAGATTTTTCTTTCTATACTTATTTCTCTTGTTTCTTTCTACTGCTGATTTTGTAGTGAGTGCTGAGGTCAAACCCAAGGCCTTGCACAGCCTGGAGAACGCTACAACACTGAACTAGTGTTCCTTAGTGAGTAAGGCTGAGGCTGATGGGTTCTTCAAGCACTGGACGAAGGACCAAGGTCTCGTGGACTTGCTCCTGTCCATGCTCATTCAGTCAGCCATATTTATTCGATGCCTTTGTGTATCAGAGGTTTTGATAAGCGCTAGAAGAGAGAAGTAGGCATCTTCCTCACAGTACAGGGAGAATACACAAATATTTACACCTGCTCAGGAAGAGGGGAAATTCACTAGAGTCCTTACCTCGCATGTACCAGGCCTGTGGTTTGATCCACAGCACTACAAAATATAAATAGAAAAAAAGAAAAAAAAAAGACCAACACTTTCTCTGAGAGAATCAGGGAAAGCATAAATAAATAAATAAATAAATAAACGAATGAATGAATGAATGAATGAATGAATGAGAAGAGGGCTAGAGATGTAGCTCAGGGGTTAGAGTACTGTGTCCAATTCCCAAAAGGCTTGAATCACTGTACTCCTTGCATTGAGGGGTTGAAAGTTTCAGATCCTGTTGAACTGGATAGATGGTTTTGTGGGTAAGAGCACTTGCTGTGTGGGCATGAAGACATGAGTTTGAATCCCCGGCACCCACAGTAAACCTGGGTGTGGGATCTAGAGAGATGGTTCAGTGGTTAAGGACACTTAACTCGCTGTTCTTGCAGAGGGCGTACATGGGTTTGGTTCCCAGCACCCATATAGTGGGCTCACAACTGTCCTTAACTCCGATTCTGAAGAGCCGTAACCCTAGTACTGTGGTAGGTGGGAAAAGAGCATCACTTGGGCTTGCTAGCTGCGAGCCTGGCTTCCAGATTTAATGGCAGACCCTGTTTCAACAAAGGAAAAAAAGTGGAGAATGATTAAAGCGGTATTACCTCCTCTAACCCAACAACTATATCTGGGCCATTTGTGCCAGCATGCAAGTATATGTACAGCACCCACACATGCATACAAATACACACACTCACATACACACATGCACACAGTCCCCCAAAAGAAAAACAAAAGCTCAGGTCATAAGAAGTTCCAGCATAAAGGCGCATAGTATAATAATCCTGGGAGGCTGGGGCGGGGAGATCACTGAAGCTAGCTTGGACAATTTGGCAAAGCAAGAGTGGGTATGAAATTCAGTCAGAAAGTGCTGGCCTACTACGCTCAAGGGCCGAGATTTAGAAGCAGAGGGAAAATGTGTACACCAAGGTCTGAAAATGTATGGCCATTCTGTGAAGGAGCATGATTGGTAAAAGTGTCGGGTAGGTGGCAATAACAGAGAGGAGTTGAAGTGAGTCCAATGTGGAAGTTTGACATTGTAATCCTGTGACTGACAGGACGGCCAGAATCAGTTCAGGCAGGGAGGTGATGACATCCGGTTTGCGGGCGAAATGACCAGCATAGCTCCAACAGCAAGTATGAGGAAAACGCATCTAGACAAAGGCCAGGAGACCTGAGGACAGGCTGTGGGAAAGTCCAAGTGTGGGCTGCAGATGGTCTGAGCTCTGGGGATAATGAGGGAGGGAAAGGCTGAGATGGGGGGGTAGATAGGATGAGGTCAAATGAGCAGGTTCAGGAGATGCCAGTGAGTTACACCTAAGCCATCCACTTCCGTGCACAGAACATTTTTTGAAAAAAGGAAGAAAGGAAGTGCTCTCCCCTTACTAAAGCACTGTGCCCTCGGGAGAAAGGAGCATTGAGCTGGAATTGGAAGGGAGAAGTTAAACCTGAAGCATATTGGTGGAGTGTCACTGTTCTGTTCCTGAGAGCCCCAGGGAAGGCTGCTTCCCTGTCATTGGCTCCTCCCACTGATCACTGGGGGTGAGGAGATGACAACACAGGGGGACAGGGACCCCAGTCTTAACCCTGCCAGTCACTGCTGAACCTGGAAATCAGATTCTCTACCAGAGTGGGGTGTGGCCCGCCATCCCCTCTCCTTTCTTACCCCTCTCCTGGTCTCTCTGAGACTCTGGTAGCTGTGCAAGAGAAGCTCAGAAAGTCAAAGTTCAAAGCAAGGAAGGCTGTGCTTACCCACAATGCCCCAGCAAGGTGTGGATGGAGCCAGACCTTGAGTCTGCCCATTCTCTGCAGAGCCTGGGTGCTGTGGTGTGGACAGAGCTGGTTCCCTTCTTAAAGTCCTATTAGTTCAGGAGCTCATTCAGCATGAGTTCTGGAAGGAAGCACAGGCTGCCTGGGCTGCTGGGGTCTGGGTCAGTGTGAGCGTGCTCACCTTCTGGTGAAAAGACAGAGCTCTGGCAACTGGCTGCTCCTGGCTCGTGCCGAGTGGTGGGGCCTCACCTGTGCTGGCAGAGCTCACTCTGGGCTGCTTGGTTAAGGGGCAGCAGGAGTGACTCCATAGGAAAGTCTTGCTGGGCTAGCTCTCAACCAGGGGAAGGCACCAGGAGACAATGACTGAGGATGAGGCAAGGAGGGCAGTGACAGCTAGGTGGCATGGCTCTGAAGTTGGTGTGCTTCGACCTTTGAGATGCCTTTTGATTCTTGTGACAATTGTGGTATGACAATAACATATGAAGAGACTCTAGACCATCATTTTAATGCTGGGGAAAGACACTGAGGCTGTGTACTCCAGACTACCAACTGCACTGCATTAAGAATGGCAATTGGAGGCTGGAGATGGCTCAGCAGTTAAGAACTGCGGATATTCCTTTACACTGTGTGAATACATGTCGCTGTGACTGGTTTAATAAAGAAGCGGACTGGCTGATAGCTGGACAGGATAAAGTTAGGTGGGAGAGCCAAACTGAGAATGCTGGGAGGAAGAAGGGTGGAGCTGGGGAGTCGCCAGCAGACACAGAGAGAAGCAAGGTGGGCATGTCGTACTGAAAAAAGTACCAAGCCACGTGGCAAAGCATAGATAAGAAACATGGGTTTATTTAAATGTAAGAGTTAGCTAGTAGCAAGCTATTGGTTATTCACTGAGCATTTATAATTAATATTAAGCCTGTGTGGTTACTTGCAGGACAGAACTTGCGCCAACAAAGAACACTGGCTGTTCTTGAAGAGGACCCAGGCTCAGTTTCCAACACACACTGGCCACTCACAGTTGTCAGTAACCACAGTGGATCCAGTGTCCTCTTCTGGCCTCCTCAGCCACCAGACAGTGGTACAGCAGCACACTGACACACAGGCAAAACACCCATCCACATCAAATAAAATTAACAAGTCTTTTTAGAAGACTAGTCATCGCAAGTTAAGTGATCTTAAATAAATTTGTCACAGAGAGGAGTAGCTGGGCTGAGGGACGGTGTAGGTGAGCATTGTTCACTTGGCCCATTAATGTTGACAACCGCTGTGAGGAATATTTTTCTTTCCATTGTCTATGAATTGGTTCTGTCTTTAAAGTGTCAATTTCTTTTCCTCCCTTAGGGAAATAATCAAGGAAAGGCAGTAGACAGTAGTTGTCCATCACTGTCTAGCACCATTGATTCCAGGACCCTGCAAAATTCGTGGCTGCTCAATTCCCCTCTATAAAATGACGTAGTATTTGCAAACAACCGGCACATACTCTCCTTTTTCAGTATTTTAACAATCTCTAGATTACCTACACCCACTACAGTGCAAATACTTTATCATTGATGTACTGTTGTGTTTAGGAATGAGGACAACAAAAAGCCTACACATGTAGACGAATTTCTAAACAGTCTTATTAAATAAGAAACTCAGAGCCAAAGAGATCAGAGCAAGAGCCATGACTACCTTTAGCTCACCACTCACTGCCGTCCTTCCCCTGAGAGAGAGACCTTCTTCCTGTGTGTCTTGTGTTTATTGCTTTCCTGTTCTGCCTTCTCATTGGCTCTAAGCCCAGCCACATGACTTCCTCGTCACTGCCTGTCTATACAAACCTCCTGGTCTCTATGGTTGGTACTGGGATTAAAGACTCAAGGGTCATCATGCTTGACTGTGTCCTTGACCACACAGAGACTCTGCCTGCCATGTGATTGGATTAAGGGCGTGGGCTACCACCACTTGACTTCTATTCCTGGCTTGCTAATGACCTCTGATCTCCAGGCAAACTTTATTTATTAACATACAAATAAAATCACATTTCAGCACATTTAAAATATCACCACATACATATGTTCAGTAAAGTAATTTTTAATAACTTAGGTCCTTAGTTGGTTCAATCTGTGGCTACTAAACCCATAAATATGGGAACAGACTGTACTTAGAGCCAGCTAAATAGAGCCAATGGTAAAATATCTAGACATTTTTGCAAGCTGGTTATTAAACACAGTTATTGGCAAAGTTAAATTACATGAACTTATGATCACATAAATTGTGTTTAAAACAGAGTTAATAAGGGCTGGGGACATGACTCGGTTGGTAGAGTGTTTGTCTAGCCTGCGTGATGCCGAGTACCAAGTCTTCAGTGCTACATAAACCAGGTGTGGTGGCAGCAGGAGTCAGGATTAGAAGTTCAAGGTCATTCTCAGCTATATAAGGAGTTCAAGGCCACTCTCAACTACAGAAGACCCTTCTCAAAAAAAAACCAATTTAATAAACATTAAGTTAAAATTAAAAATTAAAAATAAAACAGAGATGAGAAATACTCAAACACATCAGTTTCTAGTTGTCTTTGCAATAATGCGCTCAAGGTTATCAATGCCTATTGTAATTGTATGGGAGAAATACTCAGTAATGGTGTTCTGTTGTGTTTCTTCTCTCAACTGTTTGTTCAGTGAAGCCTGTCAGGAACCTGAATTGATCACAGCCAGGAATACTTACATCATGGAAATTAGCAACTGTAGAAACCAGAACCTGAGTCCTACAAGTTTCCTCTCACTGTGGGCACCAGGGCTCTGGCCTGTGGCATCTGAGCACCTCCTCGTGGCATGGCCCCGAAACAGCAATCTGTGCTTCTGACTTGGCCCAAGAAATCCGGACCAGTTCTTGTCCTGAGGCTGGCAGCCAACTGAAGCAAGAAGCAACTGAACATATTGAAGTAGAAAATGAAATAGACAGATCTAAAGAACAAGCCAGTGAGAAAATTTTGAAAGTGTAACAGAAATATAACAATGTCCACCAACCATTTTTTTTCAAAATAGGTCAGAATTAATCATCAAAATCCAAAATTTTGGAATAACATCTTTCAATCATCCACAAGTGTCTGCACTGCTTGGGGAGGAAGACAAGAGGTGCCACATTATCTAACCAGACTTGAAGTGACAGAATTTGAAGACATAAAATCAGGTTACATAATAGATTTGTATTTTGATGAAAATTCTTACTTTGAAAATAAGGTTCTCTCCAAAGGATTTCATCGGCATGAGAGCAATTCTCCATCTTCAAAGTCCACCAGACTCAGATGGAAATCTGGAAAGCATTTGACAAAACACTCAAGTCCAACACAGAATAAGGCAAGCAGGAAGAGATACCATAAGGAACCAGAAGGTTTCTTTACCTGACTGACTGATCATTCTATGCAGGTGAGGGTGAATTAAGAGAGATCATCAGCCGGGTGGTGGTGGCGCACACCTTTAATCCCAACACTGGGAGGCAGAAGCAGGTGGATCTCTGTGAGTTCACGGCCAGCCTGGGCTACAGAGCAAGTTCCAGGACCGGCTCCCAAGCTACACAGAGAAACCCAGTCTTGAAAAGACAAACAAAAAACAAAAAAACAAAAAACAAAAAAAGAGAGAGAGATCAACTCATCTCAAAGATGATGTTTGGCCAGGCCTCTTGGTTCCTGATGTGGATGATGGGGGTGGGGTGATGGTGATGGTGATGATGATGACTGATGAAAAAGGAGCAGAAGGATTGGAAAATATTGGTGAAGATGATGATGATGAAGAATAAGAAGGAGGGGAGAGTGAAGAACTCTGGTATAGATTCCAACCTTTTCTTTTTTTTTCTTTTTCTCCAGTCCCTGAGAGCAAGTTCAGTCATTTCTATCCTCCCTATCTCTCTTGTGCTCAGTCACAGTTTTTGAGTTCTCTTTCTTCTCAACACTATAGTTCTCAACTTATTTGGAGGGAAATATTTTGAGCAAAATACAATGGGAATATGAAAAACAACAATGAAAACACACACCTGTCCCCAAAGCTGGTAGTTTACATTCACCAGCATGATGCAGTCTCTATCAGGTAGTCCTCTCATGTCACCTCCCTTGTGGTGAGTTCTTTTAGAAGCATGCTGACAGAATTCAGTGGACTAGGTTATGTAGGCAGAAGTTTCTGTCCCACCAGCCATTCCCAAGTAATCACACAGAGGCTTAATATTAATTATAAATGCTCAGCCAATAGCTCAGGCTTATTACCAACTAGCTCTTACATTTTAAATGAACCCATATTCCTTATTTACACTCTGCCATGTGGCTTGGTGCCATTTCTCAGTATGGCATGCCCATCTTGCTTCTCTCTGTCTCTGTTGGTGACTCTTGACTCTGCCTGTCTTCTTCCCAGCATTCTCCTAGTCTGGCTTTCCTGCCAAATCTCTTCCTGCCCAGCTTTAGGCTTGTCAGCTCTTTAGTAACCAATGAGAGTAATACATATTCACAGTGTACAAAGATTGTTCTACAGCAAGGTTTAGAAGCTTTTTCTTGCCCTGATCCCTGTGATCCACATTGCTATGCTGATTTTACTCTTAAACAATCTCTAGGCCAGGAATAGTGCATGGCTAGAGCAAGGAAGGCCTCTGAAGCTTTGTCCATCCAAACCTGCATTCACAGGAAAAGTTTTGACTGTTATGGGCTATCTAGGTATATAAAATAGGTATGCAAATCAAAATTTTGTTAATAATAAATCATAAATTCATTTTAAAACAATTGTTTAGTATATGGATACCTTTTCCATTTGTTAGACACAAAGATATATTTGCATGCTAATGAGATGAATGTGATTATTTGTGTTTAGATAAACAATTAGATACTGTCTGAATATTTGATACTATAAGATATGGAGCCTCTTCCAACTTATTCAGAATTGATTAATATTTTGATTTCCTCATTATCAGTGCTGGAAATGCTGCTTTGAATAAGTAAGTAGTGCAAAACACTGAGGTATGTTCAAGGTGTTCTTAGCAATTATTGGAAACTCTGTTCTAATCCCAAATTTTCCCTAACCTCAAATTAATTGAAGATTTTTTTCTTATGAAACTCAAGTTAGCAAGTAGTTTAAAAACAACAATTTTAAAATCAAATGTCTTTATATCCAGCATTCAGGAGGCAGAGACAGGGGGAGCTCTGTGAGTTCAAGTCAGCCTGGTCTATAGTTCTTAACATAGTGAGTTCCAGGCCAATCAGAGCTACATAGTGAGACCTTGTTGCAAATAAAATGGAATAAAACAAAAAAAAAACTACAACATAATATGATCCAAAGATATTTTAATTTAATTTGATATTTACATATTGAATACTATAATAGTCAACTACTAAGGCTTTGCTTATCATAATTAAGCCTTTATGTTTCTATATGAGCAGAATTTGCATGTACAGTAAACACTGTAGTTCATAAATGACAATAGTCTTGAGTCTGCACCTGAGTGTTTCATGCAGCACTTGGTGGCACTGCATCATGTGACCACATGCCCTGTGGTGGCTTGAATGAGAATGCCTCCATAGACTCATATATTTGAAGAAGGAGAAGAATACCAGCTCAAAGGTACAGAAAATACATTCAACAAAATCATAGAAGAAAAATTTCCCAACCTAAAGAAGGACATGACTATGAAGGTACAAGAAGCTTACCTATAAAAAGACACAGGCTAACAAAATGGATATAAAAAAAGAATCCATCCTTCTGCTGCACACAAGAAATACACCTGAACTTCAAAGACAGACACTACCTCAACAGAAAGGGTTGGGAAAAGATTTTCCAATCAAATGGACCTAAGAAGCAAGCTGGTGTAGCCATCCTAATATCTAACAAAATAGACTTCAAAATAAAATTAATCAAAAGAGATGGAGAAAGACATTTCATATTCATCACAGGAAAAAATCCATCAAGATGAAGTCTCAATTCTGAACATCTATGCCCCAAATACAAGGACACCCACATTTGTAAAAGAACCATTACTAAAGCTTAAATTGCGCATCAAACCCCACACACTAATAGTGGGAGACTTCAACACCCCACTCTTACCAATGGACAGGTGTGCCAGACAGAAACTTAACAGAAAAATAAGGGAACTAACACATGACTCAAATGGACTGAACAGACATCTACAGAACATTTCACCCAAACACAAAAGAATATACCTTCTTTTCAGCACCTCACGGAACCCTCTCTAAAACTGACCACGTACTTGATCACAAAGAAAATCTCAACAGATACAAAAAAATTGGAATAACTTCCTGTATCTTATCAGATCACCATGACTTAAAGTTAGAATTCAACAACACAAACTACAGAAAGCCTACAAACTTATAGAAATTAAACAACTCTCAACTGAATCACCACTGGGTCAAGGAAGAAATAAAGAAATTAAAGACTTCCTGGAATTCAATAAGATTGATATTGATGGATATTAATGACCAGTGATTGTTATTTCCTGTTATTTTTTGTGGTCGTGTTATGTTGTCCTTCTTTGGTGTTTGTTGGTGTGGGTTTATCTATTGCCTGAGTTTTCATGGGTGTGTTTAGCTTCTTTGGGTTGGATTTTTCCTTCTAGTGCTTTCTGTAGGGCTGGGTTTGTGGATAGGTATTGATTAAATCCGGTTTTATCATGGAATATTTTGTTTACTCCGCCTATGGTGATTGAGAGTTTTGCTGGGTATAATAGTCTGGGTTGGCATCCGTGGTCTCTTAGTGTCTGCATAACATTTGTCCAGGACCTTCTAGCTTTCATAGTCTCTATTGAGAAGTCTGGTGTTATTCTGATAGGTTTGCCTTTATATGTTACTTGGTCTTTCTCCTTTGCAGCTCTTAATATTTTTTCTTTGATCTGTATGTTTAATGTTTTGATTATTATGTGGCGAGAGGACTTTCTTTTTGGGTCCAGCCTATTTGGTGTTCTGAAAGCTTCTTGTATCTTCATAGGTATTTCTTTCTTTAGGTTAGGAAAGTTTTCTTCTATGATTTTGTTAAATATATTTTCTGTGCCTTTGAGTTGGTATTCTTCTCCCTCTTCTATCCCTATTGTTCTTAGGTTTGGTCTTTTCATGGTGTCCCAGATTTCTTGGACGTTTTGTGTTACGACTTTTTTGTCTTTAGTGTTTTCTTTGACTGATGAATCTATTTTCTCTATTGTGTCTTCAGTGTCAGAGATTCTCTGTTCCATCTCTTGTATTCGGTTGGTTATGCTTGTTTCTGTAGTTCCTGTTCGTTTAGTCAGGATTTCTATTTCCAGCATTCCCTCAGCTTGTGTTTTCTTTGTTGTCTCAATTTCTTTTTTCAGATCTTGGAATGTTTCTTTCATCTGTTTAATTATTTTTTCTTGGCTTTCTTTGCTTTCTTCCAATTTTTTGTTTGTTTTTTCTTCCATTTCTTTAAGGAAATTTTTTATTTCCTCTTTACAGACGTTTTTCATTTCCTCTTTAATGGAGTTTTTCATTTCCTCTTTAAGAGAATTTTTTATTTCCTCTTTAATGGAGTTTTTCATTTCCTCTTTAAGAGAGTTTTTTATTTCCTCTTTAAGGGGGTTTTTCATTTCCTCTTTAAGGGAATTTTTTATTTCTTCTTTAATGGAGATTTTCATTTCCTCTTTAAGGAAATTTTTTTTTATTTCCTCTTTAATGGAGATTTTCATTTCCTCTTTAAGGGAATTTTTTATTTCCTCTTTAAGGGTATTTTTTATTTCTTCTTTAAGGGCCTCTATCATCTTCTTAAAGTCATTTTTAGGATTGATTTCTTCTGTTTCTTCTGCCTTGGTATGTTCAGGACTTGCAATTGTAGAGTCGGTAGGTTCTGGTGTTGTCATATAGGTCTTTATGTTGTTGCCTGTATTTTTCCGCTGGCGTCCACTCATCTCTTTCTCTGCTCAGTGCAGATGGTGTAAGACCCTAACCCTTCAGGCTTACACCTCCAAGCCCCAGAAATGAGAAACTTCAAGCACCAGGAGATGAGAAACTAAATATCTGGTTCCCAGAGCAAGGTGACCACCGCTGTTCTCAGTCGGTGAAGTGTATACTTACAATTCTGGTGATCTGGTTCGGTGGTTGGGTGGTACCTTCTTCTGTGTTCTCGGGTCACGTTTTGCTCATTCGTTGACTCCTCAGCTGATCTTGTTTCCTAAGACTTCAAACTGTAAGATTCTGAATCCTCTCCCAGATGGATTTCAGCTGAGCAGGGTAGTCTCACCAACACCTCCAAGTTGTTGGGTTTCACAGGATCAGCAGCTGGGTCCTGGGTTGGCCTCAGACAGAGTGTTCAGGTCCGTTCTGGTTCCGTCTCACGGAGATGGCTCCTTCTCCGGGTGTTGGGATTGAAGGCGTCCCTGTTCCAAGCTCTTGATTAAGATCTTGTTTTCACTAACTCTTTGGCGGGTAATAGCTCAGTTTCTGGTCTTTATTACAACTGCACTTCAGCCAGCGCCGTGCTCCGCCTGCCTCTGGAATTCAATAAGATTGAATGCACAACATACTCAAACTTATGGAGCAATATGAAAGCAATGCTAAGAGGGAAGTTCATAGCACTAGGTGTCTACATAAAGAAATTGGAGAAATCTCACACTAGTGACTTAACAGAACACCTGAAAGCTCTAGAACAAATAGAAGCAAACTCACCCAGAAGGAGTAGATGGCAGGAAATAATCAAACCCAGGCTGAAATCAACAAAATAGAAACAAAGAGAAAAATACAAAGAATCAATGAAACAAAGAGTTGGTTCTTTGAGAAAATCAACAAGATAGACAAACTCTTATCCAAACTAACCAAAAAGCAGAGAGAGAATATCCAAATTAACAAAATCAGAAATGAAAAGGGAGACATAACAACAGACACTGAGGAAATCCAGAGAATCATTAGGTCATACTTCAAAAACCTCTACTCCACAAAAGTGGAAAATCTAAAAGAAATGGACAATTTTCTTGATAGGTATTACATACCAAAATTAAATCAAGACCAGATAAACAATTTAAATAGACTGATAGCCCCTAAGGAAATAGAAGCAGTCATTAAAAGTCTCCCAACCAAAAAAAGTCCAGGGCCAGATGGTTTCACTGCAGAATTCTACCAGAATTTCAAAGAAGAGCTAATACCAATACTCAAATTGTTCCACACAATAGAAACAGAAGGAACATTGCCAAATTCTTTTTATGAGGCTACAGCTTCCTTGATATTCAAACCACACAAAGTTACAACAAAAAAAAGAGAATTACAGATCAATCTCCCTCACGAACACTGATGTAAAAATACTCAATAAAATACTGACAAACTGAATCCAAGAATACATAAAAAAAAATAATCATCCAGCATGATCAAATAGGCTTCATCCCAGAGATGCAGGAATGGTTCAAATTATGAAAATCTGTCAATGAAATACATCATATAAACAAACTGAAAGAAAAAAAACACATGATCATCTCATTAGATGTTAAAAAGGCCTTTAACAAAATCCAATACCCTTTCATGATAAAGGTCTTGGAGAGATCAGGGATACAAGGAACATACCCCTAAACATAATAAAAACAATATACAGCAAGCCATCAGCCAACATCAAATTAAATGAAGAGAAATTCAAAGTGATCAGGAACAAAACAAGGCTGTCCACTCTCTCCATATCTATTCAATATAGTACTCCAAGTTCTAGCTAGAGCAATAAGATAACAAAAGGAGACAAAGGGGATACAAATTGTAATAAAAGAAATCAAACTTTCACTATTTGCAGATGATTTTATAGTATATATAAGTGACTCCAAAAATTCTACCAGGGAACTGCTACAGCTGATAAACTCCTTCAGTAATGTGGCAGGATACAAGATTAACTCCAAAAAATCAGTAGCCCTCCTATACACAAATGATAAACTGGCTGAGAAGAAATCAGAGAAACATCACCCTTTACATTAGCCACAAATAATATAAAATACCTTGGGATAACTCTAACCAAACAAGTGAAAGACCTGTGTGACAGGAACTTTAAGTCCTTGAAGAAAAAAATTGAAGAAGATGTCAGAAAATGGAAAGATCTCTCGTGCTCATGAATCGGTAGGATTAACATAGTAAAAATGTCAATCTTACCAAAAGCAATCTACAGATTCAATATAATCCCCATCAAAATCCCAACACAATTCTTTACAGACCTCAAAAGGACAATACTCGACTTCATATGGAAAAACAAAAAACCCAGAATAGCTAAAACAATCCTGTACAATAAAGCCACCTCTGGAGGCATCACCATTCCTGACCTCAAGCTCTAATATAGAGCTACAGTAATAAAAACAGCTTGGTATTGGCATAAAAATCGACATGTGGATCAATGGAATCAAATCGAAGACCCTGACGTAAATCCACACTCCTGTGAACACCTGATTTTTTGACAAAGAAGCCCAAATGGAAAAAAGAAAGCATCTTCAACAAATAGTGCTGGTATATGTAGCATGAGTCTTAAAGAGTCTTATTAATAAAATCAAACCTGAGGCCAGTTATTGGGGTGAACACTGGAAGGTCAGAGAGACAGAATAAGCCACAGCTATCTCACCTCACCGGATCCTCAGCTGATCTTGTTTCCTCAGACTGGATGCCCCGAGCCCTCATCCAGAATGGGTCTTAGCTGAACTGCTGCTAGAAGCCTGAAAGCTTAACCAGCCACATGCTTCTCCAGGCCAAAGGCCTCTCCAGGGCAAATGCCTCTAGTTTCTGGTCCTCACGCCTTATATATCTTTCTGCTTTCTACCACCACTCCCTGGGATTAAAGGCGTGCTTTCTGGGATTAAAGGCGTGGGTCACCATGCTTGGGTGTATCCTTGAACACATGAATTTCTGCCTCTGGAATGCTAGGATTAAAGGCGTATGCTACCACTGCCTAACCTCTATGTTTAATATTGTGGCTGTCCTGTTCTCTGACCCCAGATAAGTTTATTAGCATACACAATATTTTGGGGAACACAATACCCCCACAGGTATAACTGGATGTTTGCATGTAGAAGAATGCAAATAGATCCATATCAATCACCCTGCACAAAACTCAAGTCCAAGTGGATCAAAGACCTCAACATAAATCCAGTTACACCTAACCTGATAGAGGAGAAAGTCAGAAGTAGCCTTGAACACATTGGCACAGGAGACCACTTCCTAAATATAACACCAGTAGCACAGACACTGAGAGCAACAATTAATAAACGGGACCTCCTGAAACTGAAAAGCTTCTGTAAGGCAAAGGACATGGTCAATAAGACAAAAAGACAGCCTACAGAATGGGAAAAGATCTTCACCAACCTCACATCTGACAGAGGACTGATGTCCAAAATATATAAAGAACTCAAGAAACTAGACATCAAAATGCCAAATAATCCAATTTAAAAATGGGGTACAGATCTAAACAGAATTTTTAACAGAAGAATCTCAAATGGCCAAAATATACTTAAAGAATTGTTTGACAACCTTAGTCATCAGGGAAATGCAAATCAAAATGACTCTGAGATACCATCTTACACCTGTCAGAATGACTAAAATAAAAAACACTGATGACAGCTTATGTTGGAGAGGATGTGGAGAAAGGGGAACACTCCTCCACTTGGAGTGTAAACTTGTACAGCCACTTTGGAAGTAAATATGGCTGTTCCTCAGAAAAATGGAAATCAATTTACCTTAAGACCCAGCTATACCAATCTTGGGCATATACCCAAAGGATGCTCAATCTTACCACGAGGACACTTGCTCAACTATGTTCATAGCAGCATTATTCATAATAGCCAGAACCTGGAAACAACCTAGGTGCTCCTCAACCAAAGAATAAATAAGGAAAATGTTGTATATTTATACAATGAAGTATTACGCAGCTGTAAAAAACAATGACATCATGACATTTGAGGGCAAATGGATGGAACTAGAAAAAAAATCATTCTGAGTGAGGTAACCCAGATCCAGAAAGACAAACATAGTATGTACTCACTCATCAAGTGGATGTTAAGAGTAAAATATAGGATAACCAATCTACAATCTAGAGTCCCAGAGAGGCTAGATAACAAAGAGGGCCCAAAGAGGGATGCATGGATTTCCCTGGGAAGGGGAAATAGATCTCCTGGGTAAATTGTGGGAGGTGGTGGGAACTTGAGGGGGCAGATTGGGTTGGCTGGGCACAGGAGATGGGTTGGAGTGGGACAAAGCAGGAGAGTAACGAAAGAGACATCTTGATGGGGGGAGCCATTCAGGGTTAGGGAGAACCCTGGTGCCAGGGAACCCCCCAGGAATCCATAAGGATGACCCCAGCTAAGACTCCCAGCAATAATGGAGAGGGTGCTTGACCTGGTCATCTACTGTAATCAGATTGGTGACTACCCTAATTTTCATCAGAGAGCTTTTATGCAGTAACTAATGGAAGCAGTTGCAGAGATCCACAGCCAAATGCTGGTCCAAGCTCCAGGAGTCCTGCTGAAGAAAATGAGGAGATTGTATGATCCGGCAGTGGGGGTGGGGGTGGGGGGGGGGGTGGGGAGTGTCAAGGTCATAATGAGAGAACCCACAGAGACAGCTAACCTGAGCATGCGGGAGCTCATGGACTCTGGACCAACAGTTAGGGAGCCTGCATGGGACCACCCCAGGCCTTCTGCATGTGTGTGACAGTTGTGTAGCTTGGTCTGTTTGCAAGGCTCCTAGCAATGAGACCAGGACTTGTCCTTGGTGCTTTGCTGGCTTTTGGGAACCTAGTCCCCATGCTGGATAACCTTGCCTAGCCTTGACTCAAGGGGAGGAGCTCAGTCCTGCCTCAACTTGATGTGCCATTCTTTGTTCAAGTCCATGGGAGGTCTTGCCCCTTTCTGAGTGGAGTAGTGAATGGGGAGTAGTGGATGGGGAGGTGGGTAAATAGGAGTCAGGGGGAAGGGAACGGGAGGAGAGGAGGGAGGGGAAACTGTGATCAGTATGTAAAATAAATGAAAAAGTATTAATTAAATGAAATAATAAAAAGAAGGTAATACTGGCCTGAGTGTCTTGAGGGGTGACCTACAGATGTCTGCCTGGATTTAAGGCCCACTCAACAAGGAAAAATTCATACCTAATACTATATGTATCTGGCCAAGAACCTGTGGCTTGAGGGGCCATAGGTCCTATGGGAGAACCTGCTACTATGATTTTGCTAAACTGATACACTGTAAACTTCCTTCTTATTGCTTATCCTTATACCCATATATTGTTCCAGCTCATGCTCCTGTCCAGAGAAGCTTTTTGCAGTGAACAGAGAACCACAAGTGACTAAAATGCACAGAAGAAGTGACTGCTTATCTCAAACGGGACATCTCCATCACAGGCCCTCCTCCCAAGGCTCAGGAAATAGAAAGATTGTAAAAGTCAGATGTCAGGGAGGACACCTGCAAAACTGTCTTCTGGACGTGACAGGCAGTTTCCTCATGAACTCTCGACAGCTGTGCTTGCTAGACAAGATCTGCATGAAGTCAACATAGTCCATATTTCAGCCTGGATAGTGGAGGGCTCAAAGGACCCATTCCTAGTTGAGAAGCTACACCTGGTCTATGGGAAGGACTCTCACAAGCTGGCTTGTGAGGCTGTGGGATGTGGGGACAGCAGAAACAGAGAAACTAAGCAATATGCATGCATCTCTCCTTGAGACACAAGCTACACAGTCTGAGGCAGTCCAAGGGGAGTCAGTCCCTGATGGAGTGGCATTTCAAGCCATTGTGGGTATTTGGTCATCATCTGTGGAAGTCTCCATGGATACCAGGGACTGGAGGACATAGAGGAGGGACAGGCACAACCGAGAAAACTAGGTATAAAGCAATCAATGTATGATGCCTAGCTCAGTGGGACTTGGTTTGCCAAAGATTTAAGAAGAGCTGGATTCAATAAGGACCTCAAGACTAGATGGAGCTTTAGTGGATCTGCAGAGCCCTTTGGTGAGGCAGGATCTTTATGAAATACCAAAGTCTTTGATGGATCTACGTGACCTTGACCAACATATAAAACATGTCTATGAGGTGTTAGAACAACTTAGATGCCAGAAGAGAATGTAATATTTTACATTACAGTTAATAACAGTAGCAAAATTACAGTTATGAAGTAGCAACAAAAATAATTTTGTGGTTGAGGGTCACTGCAACATAAGGGTTGCAGCACTAGGAAGGTTGAGAACCACTGCTCTAGACTAAGCAGCTTATCTTTCTCTGCTGCAGAAAGATATGCTACAGATAGAGATTTGCCCAGCCGGAGCCTCCCATGCAGCCAGGTGTGGTAGATACAATAGCTGGTGTTACAGCCACAGTACCGCTCCAGAGCCACAGTTCCACCCAAAAGCCACAGCCCCATCCCAGACC
>CABHPH010128787.1:0-10147 GCA_902168325.1 Peromyscus nudipes | reverse complement strand
CTGCTCTTAATATTCTTTCTTTATTCTGTATGTTTAGTTGTTTAATTATTATGTGGCGAGGGGATTTTTTTGGGGGATCTAGTCTGTTTGGTGTTCTATAGGCTTCTTGTATCTTCATTGGCATTTCCTTCTTTAAGTTGGGAAAGTTTTCTTCTATGATCTTGTTGAATATATTTTCTGTGCCTTTAAGTTGGTATTCTTCTCCTTCTTCTATCCCTATTATTCGTAGGTTTGGTCTTTTCATGGTGTCCCAGATTTCTTGGACATTTTGGGTCATGACTTTGTTGGCTTTAGTGTTTTCTTTGACTGATGAATCTATTTCTTCTACCATATCTTCCATGCCAGAGATCCTCTCTTCCATCTCTTGCATTCTGTCGGTTATACTTGCATCTGAAGTTCCCGATTGTTTACTCAGATTTTCTGTTTCCAGCATTCCCTCTGTTTGTGTCTTCTTCATTTTTTCTATTTCCCTTTTCAGGTCTTGGACTATTTCCTTCATCTGTTTCATTGCTGTTTCATGATTTTCTTTCAGTGCTTTATTGTTTTCTTCCAGGACTTTATTTTTTTCTTCTACTTTAATTGTCCTTTCCTCTAGGTTTTTACAGTGCTCTTGCAATTTTTTTGTCTTTTCCTCTATATAAGCCTCTACCTTCTTCATGATGTTATTCATAAGGTTGTTTTCTTCTGCTTCTTCCAATTTTTGATGATCAGCTCTAGATGTTGGAGAAGGGCTAGGTTCTGGTGATGCTGTATTGCTCTTCATTTCGTTGCAGGTACTTCTGCCTTGACATCTGCCCATCTCCTTGTGTTCGATCTTGGTCTTATCAGCGCACTTGGTGCAGAAAGAGCTGACAGATTCAGGAAGTCTCTCTCTTGTCCAGATGGGACTCTTTTGTCCAAATGGGAAGTCCGAGGCAGAATGGGAGCTCTTGTCCAGAAGGGAAGTCCGGGGCAGGATGGGAGCTTTTGTCCAGAAGGGAAGTCCGGGGCAGGATGGGAGCTGGGGGCCGGTCTCTAAGTCTCAGGAAGTGGCAGGGGTCTCTGGAGATGATGGGCTTGGGGGCAGGGCTTGGAGACTGCAGGGTCTTCAGGGGATCTTGGAGAAGGGGAGTCTTTCCGGTAGGGGTGGGGGTAGAAGGGAGCCTGCCCGCTGGCCAGAACCTGGGGCCAAGGTGGGCAGGTCTTCCCAGGAGTGGCTGGTGCCCAGGACGGGCTCTAGGGTGAGAGTGGGCACTCACCTTTGCCCAGAAGGGAAGTCTGGGGCAGAGGCTAGGTTTCTGATTGGGTAAATGCAATTTCACTTTACCATTTACACTGAGCTGGTCTTTGGTTTGCTTACATAGGAACCATCTCGGTACTAGAATCATCTTAGCTTAATGGCCTCCTGACTAATTTATTTTTTAATTCAGGCTATATTAAACTTTCTTTGGCCAAATACACAAGGCACCCATTTCTGTCCTAAGTATTGTGTGGAACAAGCCAAGCTCAGTAGGTATACAAGTGACTTCATTCACTCCTACAGTCACTGCTTACCTGTTCTGTAGGGTGGTTCCTGCTGTGGGATGTCCTGTATGCTGTAAATATATGTTGCTATGATTGATTGATAAATAAAATGCTGATTGGCCAGTAGCCAGGCAGGAAGGATAGTGGAGGCTGGACAAGGAGGAGGAGAATGCTGGGAGGTAGAAGGCTGAGGCAGAGAAACACTGCCATGAAAAGCAAGATGTAAGGTACCAGTAAGCCACGAGCCACGTGGCAAGGTATAGATTAGTAGAAATGGACTGAGTTTAAGTGTAAGAGCTAGACAGTGGTAGGCCTGAGCTAATGGCCAAGAAGTTTAAATAATATAAGCATCTGTGTGTTTATTTTATAAGTGGGCTGTGGAACTGCCAGGGCTTGGCAGGAGCTGGAGAGAACTCTCCAGCTACAGATTCCTTTTCCAGCCACTTCCTGGGATGGAAATCAGCTGGGCATGGTGGTGTATGTCTATAATACCAGTACTGGTGAGGTAGAGACAAGAGGATTGCCACACGTTTGATACCAGCCTTGTCTACACAACATGTTCCAGACTTGCCAAGAGCTACATAGCAAGACTGACTGTCTCAAAAAGCCAAAGAACAGTAGAGGGGAAGAAAAAGGAAAAGAAAAAAAATCTCAGGCTCAAAATAAATATGTGTGGCTCTATGGAATATTCACACAGCTGGATTTTGCATGTGGAAGTTAGTGGTAGAGCAGGGGGCTGTGATGGACATCTCCTCTTCCTTATGTGGTCTGATGGCCTCAATTTCTGGCTCCCGGAAGGAAAGAGGGTAGGAAAAGTGCTAATTGACCTATGTCCCAGGGTGAGAGTCTATTCTAATGTATATGTAAAGCCAACAGTTGGCAAAGGGAAGAGTGATCTCACTCCTACCTTCTGTTTCCCTGAATTATCGATGATGGGTCCCTGGCAGGTTTTCTGCAGATCTTAAGTATAGGTAGTTCACTTCCAGGCTCTTTCAAGCAAGATTTCCTCACCTGCTAGGAATTATGTTGGGGAACATTGTGTGTTGAATTGTGTCTCTTTCCAAAGATTTGTTAACATCCTCACTATCAGTACCTCCAGATAGAACCTTGGTTAGAAAGGAATCATTGCAGATAAGTCAAGTCAAGGTGAGGTCTAGGGTGGGCCGTAGACTCAGACAACCCATGACAAAGATGGCCATGTGATGGCAGAGGCAGGGAATGGAGTCAGGGAATGCCTCGCATTGATCCCAGCTGCAGGTTAGCTCCCATAGGTGAAGAATTTCCACTTTCCAGAACCGTCAGAGTAAGTTCCTTTTGTTTCAAGTTGCCTGGTCATGGTGCTTTATTATGGCAGCCTAAGGACCCCAATTAATAGTCTCTTAAGTGAGGGGATTAAACATTGCACTCCTCATGCCCCCCTAACCCATCACAGTCTGGATTGGAGTGATTTCATGCAGTGTTCAGTGAGTGATGGACAGAAGAAGCCAAAATTCCTGGTAGTGATTCGATGGCTGCTTGAGCAGTTAGTTTTCAGTTTTGTCTTGTACAAAAGCACCATTCAGTTTTTAAAAAAAACCTTTGTTAAGATTTTCTAAAGATGCATTATTATAAATATTTAAAACAAACCCCAGTTGACTAACTTTATAGTAGTTAAATTATGCAATAATGCCATCACTGTTATGTTATCTCTCTGTAAAGAAATCTCCCCTTGAAAGCAAAAGTATGCATACAATTACAGTTCCCTGAATTTTAAATGCCTTTCTAGAAAGCAAACATCATGGTTGACATGAGTAGCCAGGAAAACAGTGCTCGTAGTTATTGCTGCATTCTTTCCTTATTTTTTTCTTTTTTGTTTAAATGTTTTATTACATTATTTAGTTAATTGTCTGTGTGTGTGTGTGTGCGTGTGTGTGTGTGTGTGTGTGTGTGTGTGTGTATGCACAGGCCATGAAGTCTATTTACATGGAGGTTAGAGAACAACCTGAAGGACTTGGCTCTTCCTATCTCAGGTTAGCAGTCTTGGCGGCATGAGCCTGTAGCCACTGAGCCACCTCACAGGCCCTTTCTTTTGTTTTTAAATTATCTTTTAATTAAAGCAGCCTTGGAAATTCCTAATGATCTAAAAGGTCTGCCCAGAACTAACTCTTGCAGAAAATCTACACATTTATGCAAAGTGATCATTACTACTAGAAGCACAGACATAACTCGGCAGGGTTCCTTTGACCTTGGCAAGGTTCCTTTCTTTTCCAAGGTAGATATGCTAATACTACCTGATGTGTGAATGCCAAAATCATAGGAATCCAGGTGTCAAGACAGCACACCAGAAAGGAGGGAGGACAGAAGTCTATGTTTTGTGATTTTAGTCTCCATATAGGGTATGGGGCTGGGGGAAAAAAAAAGAAAAGAAAAGAAGAGTCAAATCCGACAGATATACCTTTATCCGACACATTGGGTAATATGAGTGCAAATTAGTTATTCCAAAGGTAACAACTATCCAGAGATATCTAAGACCCTGGGCAACCTGTTCTTTAACCAGGCAGCCTATACCAAGGGGAAAGTCATCCTCATGATAACCCTGGAGCTAATAGGCCAGAAGATGCAAAAGGCACGAGAAGGTGATGTAATTGGTAGGGAGATGTAGGCTTGGTGGATTGCTCTGTCTCTACCAGGAGGATGGGTCATCGATGAACATACTTTTAATTAAGGAAGTTTCAGAGGCTTCTTTATCACATGGGTAAACAATTTCTTAGAGTAATAGAGAGGTTGTCAATGATGCTTTTATGTTCAAAACACTCTCTATTGTGCTGTAGGTCACTGAGAGGCTGTGGAAGGTGAGAGCTGTTCAATACTCATGGCCTAAGGTCTGCAGAAATTTCCATAATATACAGAATGATCCTACAGGGACAAGAATGCTAAGCTGCAAATTTTCATCTCTCCTGGCTATCTCAGCTCCTTTGCCTCATTTTTCCATAAACACCCTTAACAGCATGGATTGTTAAACTGCCTTTTTAAAAATAAGCCTGGGAATCGAAATTAAAACTTCAGCCGATCAATCTACCTTAATAAAAAAGAAAGTCATACAACGCTAAGCATGCATTCAGCAGCAGGGAAAACATTATGTGGATGGAATGAGGCTTTGAAATATACTTGCAGAAGCAGCAACTGTTTATTTGATTATCCCCTCTCGGAACTTTGGATTTGAGCTGCATAGATGCCTGGTAAGCTACCTGGTCCTTTTACTCACTGTGAGGATTTCTTTTTGTTCTGTATTTAGTTTTATTCATCTCTTGTTCCCAATCAGTTGTGGGTTGACACACTAATGGTCAAATGAACATCCCAGAAAGAATGGCATTTTCTTAGGTTTATTTCAAACTGAAGTTATAAACCTAAGTCATTAGTCTACTGAGCCCATTAAAAGGAATTCACTGTTCTTACCAAACACAGACAAAACATCAAACAGGAAAATTTATCCAATTTAAAGTGGATTGAAGAAGAGCTTGAAATGAGGAATTTAGTGCCAGAGCAACAGGGCCCACTCAGCACAGTTTGATGGCATAGGGAGGTGAAGGATGAAATATCTTTCTGCATCCGTTCTTGCCAGTGGTGATTCACCCCTTTTTCAATGGAGACCCAGGCTACAGGGTTGGTTACCTGGACAGCTCAGAGAAAGCCTGGTACACTTCTGTAGGTGTTATTGAGGGACTGAGGGCTTGGGAGGTCCTCTTCCTGGTAAGGTTGGCTTGAGCAGACATTGGAGGCTTGTTGTTTTATTGCTTCTGTGTTGCACTTTAGACACACGGGAATTTCCCAGGCCACTCTATCAATTAGATGCTGCCATGTCCATCCTTGCTTTGCCAGCCTCTCTTGTGGAAAAGGCATGAGTTCTTGGTGTAGACTCCAGCGTGAAGGAAGCCTCAAGTGCTTTTCCAACCCTCCCAGAGATCCTCAGATTACCCAACATACACCTATAAGCACCTTTTGGTGAAATCAGGCAGAGTTCTACTGTTTGCAGCTGCTTGGAACACTGATGTTCATACATAAATATCAGTGCTTGCTTTGCTCTAACTGCTGTGGAGGGTATGGAAAATTTTCATTTATATCCCCTAAGGGAATGTTGTTACTGAATGTTGATTGCTCTGCTGTAGTCTAAATTAATTAAATGACACAGTATCTATTGTGGAAAACAAAACGAAGACCATTTTACACAGTCTACTGTAAATGGTGATTATAATGTGTGATCTTTCTAGAGAAATAATAGCAAACAATGTGTTCATTCAGAAAGCTCCTGTTGGAAACACCAAGGCTGTCCTCTAAGCTGAAATCCATTTCCTCCTTAGCACTCATGGAGCCAATTCTCCAATGATTTAACGACAAAAAGATCGCAGGAAAATCCAGTGTAGGGGTAAGAGATGGAAACAGAATGAGCATATGAATTCTGCTCCACGTAAATGTAAAGTCAGCGAGCATTTCTCCACACTGGAGGAAGCAGACTGTGGTTTCTGGTTGTCAAAACAAGACCAAGGCTATTTTGGATGCTCTGCTCTATCTTCTTAGGTCCACTCAAAAGTCAGAGACCCAAGATGCAAGGTCTGCTCAGCTCTGAAGCAACCCTGTGCACACAGAATTGATTCACCAGTGGCATTTTGTGATACGGAGCGCCTAGTGAGCACATACACTGTAGTGTATTTATTGTTACTTCATTCTCACAGCTTCCTGTGGCAATGTTTTATTTTCATATCACTTGGCAGACAGGGAAATGGAGGCTTAGGAGCGTCAGTTGCTGTGCAATGTAGTCTGTGGCTAGTAGGGAGCACTGAGAGGAAACAAGTCCTAAGCAGCCTTAAACCATCCTCGATGATTTGCTGATATCTCATCAAATTCTCTTTTGAATGTAAAATAAGTTGGCATAAATGAATGATCTGAGCTCCTTGTACATTTGTAAAACATTGCCATCGCAGAAAACTCAGGGTTTAATGACAAAAAAAAAAAAAAAACATGTGACACATGACACAGACCAAACTGTAAGAGACGGAATTGAACCACTTACATGGGAAGGTCCCAGGGATGGCTTTCATCTTCTGCTGTCATCTCCGAACAAATATTTTCTTTGAGAAGACGGAGAAGGTCAGGCCTCAGCCTAGGGATACAGCTCGGCTGGCAGAGTGCCTGCCTAGAGTCCAAGAAGGCCTGGGTTTGAAGCTCAGAGCTGAATAGAAACCAAGTGTGGTCTGCACAACTTGGAGGGAGAAAGCGAGAGGACCGGGAAGTTCACCACCATCCTCAGCTGCCTATGGAGTTCTGAGCTATTTCTGGAATACAAGGGACCCTGTCACGAAACAAAACAAACACCAAACCCCCGACCAAACAAAACCAAGGCCAGGCCTCTCTCATACCTTCATCCTAACTCAGAAGACCCTTAAATGCCCTTCTTCCCTCATTTTTGGCCATTTTCCTTTTATGTCCCATACCTCTGGTCGCCTCCTCTATGTTCCCCCAAATATGTCTCTGACCTTCCCCAAGAAGACCCATGATAGTATCATCCCACAACTGGATCCTAGGACATGCTCACCTCCACCCAGGTACCCAAAGGAGGCTCAGAATGCAGTTTTGCCTTCACTGAACTTTTTGAAGCTAGCATCACTCCCTCAATTTGGACCCAAACTACAGGTAACAAAATCAAAAAAGGTTCTGAGCAGGTATGGCAGACAGAAAACTGAATAGTCATCCAGTTAGTCTCTAGGAAACTGATAGTTTCTATTGGAAGTATCCCCAGAGGCTCAAGGTTAAAGGTGGGATCAGCAGCCAGGGGAAGTTCTTGGGAGGTGGCCAGACCTTGCAGAGGTGAACAGAAGGTCATTGAGATGATGCCCTGGAAGAGGAGATTCTGCTCTTGAGCTTCTCGAGCGCTCTCTCCTCTTTCTTCCCTTCTTCTCCTATCTTCTCGCTCTCTCCCTTCTCTTTCTTCCTATCTACCCCCCTCATCTTCCTGCTTTCTGAATATCATGAGGTAAGCAGTTCATCCCCAACATGGGCTTTCCACGTGATGCCCCCCCTCTCACCGCAGTTCTAAAGCAACAGGACCAAGTGGTCAAGAGTTTTCTAAACCTGAGAGCCCCAAGAAATTCTTCTGTCCGTCTTTTTCAAAGATATTTTGCTCTTGTATGTACTTGGGAGTTCTTATGCACTATCTTATTTGAGCCTGAAAACAAATTTGGGGAGTTTTATTATTCTTATTCTAAAATATACTGATGAAGGTATCAGTCTCATGAAGAGTTTGTGCTCAAGGATGCCTGGCTGCCGAATGGAGGTGCCAGGGTAAGACACAGACATCAGATGATACAAAGCCATTGTTCTGCCTCTGGGATGTGGCCACTGCTGTGGTCCACTTCATCTATTCAACTAGAGAGGAGCATCTGTGCTTCCTCCTCAATGTCACTCTCTGCCCAGACTTTATCATCTGAAAATTATTAAACATGTGCACCCCTTTCTGTTTGTCCTTAGGGAGGCATGAGCTACACTTGCCTTTATTACACTCAAATGTCTTCTTACCACACATGGTCTGAGGCTCAAGCTCCGGTAGCTCTGGTAGCTGCATGCGTGGAAAGCATTGAGGGGTGACAGAAGACAGCTTACAGATATCTCTGCAGTGGATGGTGCTACATGAATGCTTTTAACTCTTTTCTCAACATTCACATTGTAAATAACAAGTTGATTTGCCTTAATCTGTTGGAGGTGTTTCAATTAGGTAGAGAAGTCTTTGTGTTAGGAAGTCAAGCAACATAGGAAATTTTTTAATTTTATGTTTGAAATTATAACTACACCATTTCCCCCTTCCTTTTCTTCCCTTCAAAGCTTCCCATCCACCCTTCCTTACTCTCTTTCAAATTCATGGTCTGTTATTTTTTTATTGTTGTTGTTTCATGCACAGGATTTTATAATAAATCAGTAAGATTCTTTAAAAATAGCAACAGTTGTTTGTAGATAAAAAAATAATTCAAACCATCTGAGCTTTTTCTCCCCCTCCTCTCCATTTTTACTTCAAAAATAAGAACAATAAAACCAATATCCGTGTTTCTGAGTTATATCTTGGAAAGATTGCTAGAATAATCCTAAGCAATTTAATGAAGTGCAAAATTTTCTGGAGACATGTGATAAAACTGCAACGTGGACCTCTTACCTTCTCTTCAAACAAGAAAATATGGTCACATTTAAGAAACCAACAAGTATCTTTTAAGTAACTTTTAAATCCATTTCCTTTTTTCCTGTTGTGTTCCCTACACCCCGTCACCAATTTTCTACAATTCTAAACTTTAAGGCACAAGGCAAGAGTAATTACTCCAGAAAGACTATCAACCCGATGTTGATGAAGTCAGCATGTAAAAACAATGAAAGCCCACTTGCTCATAAATACTACTGAATTTATTGTGTTTCCTGGAACCAAGCTTACATGGTATAAGTCCTGTGCCCAACTTTAACTAACCAGTCTCCATTAAAATTCTTTCATTTGTTTTCTCTTCCAAACTGTCTTTTTCCTAATGTCTTCTGAATGTGCAAGAACCATTCCTCACTACACACACACACACACACACACACACACACACACACACAGCTTCCAACCATCCTTTTTCTTTCAGTTTGCATGGGAAAAGAAAACATTCAGGGCAACATAAGTGCTGCATTTATTTGACTCAACTCAATGACAAAGCTATGTCAACATCTGAATAAAGTCCAAGCAGTATGCATGCACCATGTACATGATCACTAGGGTCTATGGAGTCACATTTGTTTCTGTGTTTTGCCTCATTTCATGGCATTTATAAGATGTCTCTATAAAACAATGTATTTGTAAATTTTGGGCAGGTGATACAATATATAATAGTACTTTTCAACAATTCATGCCTTCATTTTTGTCTATGTGAATTATATATTTCACAATTTCACTCATCTCAGGTATAACTTTAAGACATATTTTTTACAAACTCTACAGGTTGTCCACAAGCAAATGACACTTCTTGTTCTAATCTTAAGTCTTGAGAGACAACTATTTAATTATTCCCAGGTCATCACTGTCCTGCAACTTTTGAGGTTCCATTTTGTAATGTGATCGTTTATCTGTCAGCTTGACTGGGCTATGAGGTGGCCAAATTGCACATTTTTCTCAGTGTATCTGGGAAGATGTTTCCAGCTAAGACTAGCATTTGAATCAAAGAATCATTAAAGCAGATCACCCCTCTCTGTTGAGACTCTGAATAGAACAAAAATGTGGAGAAAGGAAGGGCTTGTCTCTTTCTGCTCCTTATCACCTTAGTTTGGAAACCTTACCCTGTTTTCTCCTGCTCCCAGACTGCCATTCACACCATTAGTTTGCCTGGTCTCCAGCCTTTGAACATGAATTGAACTTAACCACCAGCTTTGCTGAGTCTCCAGCTTGTAGATGACAGACTGTGGGACTTGACAGCCTTTATAATTTTGAGTCAGCACTTCATGCTTTGTGATTTGTCTCTTTCTCAGTGTGTGTGTGTGTGTGTGTGTGTGTGTGTATGTGTGTGTGTAAATTAGATAACTAGATAGATGATAGATAGATTAGATAGATAGATGATAGATAGATAGATAGATAGATAGATAGATAGATAGATAGATAGAT
>CABHPH010128785.1:0-17303 GCA_902168325.1 Peromyscus nudipes | reverse complement strand
AAAAAATTTCTTTATTTATTTTATATACCAACCACAGGTCCCCTTCTCGTCTCTCCTTCCCCTCCCCCCAGCCTCATACCCAGACCCACATTCCATCCTCTCCTCCAAAAGGGTAAGGCCTCCATGGGGAGTTCACAAGGCCTGGTACATTCAGTTCAGGCAAGACCAAGCTCCTCCCCACTGCATTAAGGGTGAGCAAGGCATCCCACTATAGGTAATGGGCCTCAGAAAGCCAGCTCATGCATCAGGGATAGATACTGATCCCACTTCCAGGGGTCCCTCAAACAGACCAAGCTACACAACTGACTCCCATATACAAAGGGCCTAGTCCAGTGCCATGCAGGTTCCACAGCTGTTGGTCTAAAGTTCATAAGTTCCCACTAGCTTGGTTCAGTTGTCTCTGTAGATTTCCCCATCATGGTCTTGACCCCCTTTCTCATATAACCCCCTTTCCCTCTATTTGACTGTACTCCTTGAGCTCGGCCTGGTACTTGACTGTAGATCTCTGCATCTGCTTCCATCAGTTACTAGATGAAGGCTCTGTGATGACAGAGTATTCACCAATCTGATTTCTGAGGTAAGCCAGTTCAGGCACCCTCTCCACTATTGCTAGTAGTCTAATCTGGGGTCGTCCTTGGGGATTTCTGGGAATTTCCCTAGAACTAGGTTTCTTCCTTACCCCATAATGTCTCCCTCCATCCATCAAGATATCTCTTTCAGCCAGGCAGTGGTGGCGCATGCCTTTAATCCCAGCACTCGGGAGGCAGAGGCAGGTGGATCTCTGTGAGTTCCAGGCCAGTCTGGGCTACAGAGTGAGTTCCAGGACAGGCTCCAAAGCTACACAGAGAAACCCTGTCTCAAAAAAAAAAAAAGATATCTCTTTCATTGCTCTCCCATTCCTTCCCTCCCCCACCTCCACCATCTCTTTCCCTCATGTTCTCATTTCCCATCCCCTCCCCCTACTCTCTCCCCCATCCCCAGTTTACTCACGGGGATCTCCTCTGTTTCCCCTTTGCAAGGTGATCCGTACATCCTTCTTAGGGGCCTCCTTGTTTCCTAGCTTCTCTGGAGCTGTGGTTGTAGTTGGATTATCCTTTGCTTTACATCTAGTATCCAGTTATGAGTGAGTACAAACCATGTTTGTCTTTCTGAGTTTGGGTTACCTCACTCAGGATGATATATTCTAGTTCTATCCATTTGCCTGCAAATTTCATGATGTCATTGTTTTTTTTTTTCACAGCTGAGTAGTACTCCATTGTGTATATGTACCACATTTCTTTATGCATTCTTTGGTTGAGGGGCATCAGGGTTGTTTCCAGCTTCTGGCTATTATGAATAATGCTGCTATGAACACAGTAGAGCATGTGTCCTCTGGTATGATTGAGCATCCCTTGGCTATATGCCCAAGAGCGGTATCATTGGGTCTTGGAAGATTGATTCCCAATTTTCTGAGAAGTCACCATACTGATATCCAAGATGGCTGTACAAGTTTGCACTCCCCTCAACAGTGGAGGAGTGTTTCCCTTGCGCCACATCCTCTCCAACATAAACTGTTATCAGTGTTTTTGATCTTAGCCATTCTGACAGGTGTAAGATGGTATCTCAGAGTCGTTTTGATTTGCATTTCCCTGAGGAGCAGTCTTTATTCTTAACTGTTCATTGGTACACCTTCCCCTTCTACAGTTCAGGGCAGTCGGCAGTGACCTCAAGAAAAATTGCTTGGTACCAGAAGCTTCGGGTGGCATTTTGCGATAATTCCTCATGATTGCCGGTTGCAGTTTTCCTGGTCACATCTGGTTGTTGTGTTTGTTTGGAGTTTACTGGAAGAGCATCATATTTCAGTAGATGAGGATCAGGAGAAAAGGGTTTGTGCGTCCATTTGTTACTAACATGCCAAGAGCTGTGAATCAAACAAAATGTGTGTCTTTTGTGTGCATGTAGTTTTCGAGGTTACTCTGAACACTGAAAATCCCTTAGGTTCAGTCTTTGTGCCCAGAGCCTGTGTGGCATCTGTTCTCGAAGGCGGAACAGATTAATGTGTGGTTTCCCCATAGCTGCAACAAGTTCCAAGGGTTGAGAGTGTATGCCTGGTGGGGAGAACTGTTTATTTTGGCAGGGAGGGGAAAGGACAGCAGATTGGGGCCAATAGGAACAGAAAGGCATAATGAAGCCTTGTGCTGCTGTCTAAATGAAAGTCTGCTTGCCTCCTACAAAATGGCAGCATTTGGCAATGAACTGCTTCCAATAAGAAATAATGAGCTCCCTTACTATAAAGTAATAGTCCTTAAAGTAAAATTTCAAAGCATAATTAATGAGACTCTGAAGACTGCCAGGAAAACAGTAGCCTGAATGTCAGCTCTGAAAGTTTACAAGTTTATATATGGCAAGGGATATTTGCTAGCCAGGTTTGAAGGCTTACCAAAAACTTCCAACTATGTTTCCCTTCATAAACAGTACCTTAAAATTGTATCTCTTATCATTGATCATGTTCCTCTCGAATGTATACTCTAGTGCATTTAACTAAAAAGGTGTGCAGATGAAATCATTCAAGAACTATTAAAATATTCATTTATGAGAGTCCATAATTGCATGCCTCAGAATAGAAGGACTTTACTTCTCATATAACATGATGGGCTCAAGGATAGTCTGTCATTCAATGAAACACAACATTTCAAATCATGAATACTCCAGAAGTGACATGACATTTGTCTATTGTACACATAAATGCTTTGATTCTGTGTCAAACCATCGAGTTACTGTGTATGTATGCTTAACATGCAAGCATTCTTTTTTCCTTGAGAAATTCAGGCCAATTCCTGTAGGAAGAATAGTTGGGGATTAATTAAGGGAGATTACTATAACAATGTGGACTCGGTCATTGCTACAGGGGTAAATAAGTGACCAAACCAAGCACAACAGAGTCACTTCTTTGCATTACAACATGAACACTGGGAGAAAAATGGTTCATTTTTCTTTGGAGATGCTAAGCTGGCATGCTACAAGATGGGAGGGTGCTTATCAGCTCATTTTCATTCCAGCCAAAGAATACAGAAAACGAATTGAGTGAGAGTTACAGGCAAAGAGAGGGAGAGTTGAGCAGGCAAGAGTACAGATATGAAAACACAATTTGAGTCCAGGATCTGGTCATATCTGATGTGGTTTGGATCAATAGACCACTGTTTCCTTTAGGCTGCTTGGCGATGGATGTCTATTCCTTATTACTTAAAAAGATCTGACAGTCTGTCAATAGGCGAGAAAATATCTCATAAAAAGTGAGAGGGCCAGCCATAATGAGAAAGTTATTGAGCACACTTTCAATTCTACCATAGCTGTATGCTGGAGGATGATATAATTTTCCCTTCCTAGTTAAACTAAAGAAGATATTGAACAGCAAGCCAGGGGTGATGAATGGCATAGGTATATCTTCAGTATGGACAGCCCATAGAGTAGTAAAAGGTGTCTAGGCCACTTTAGAGGGTCTTCCAAACTTGTATAAGATTATCAGATTGGAAAGGTAAGATAGGTGTGTGGCCATATCTCCCTGAAATCTCCCACTGTCTTCATATAGCAGCCTATATAATTGTATAATTATTTGGGGCCTTTTGCATCTTTTCAATATTTTATGTCAGCATCCCTTAGATATTTCTCTATGCTAGTTGTCTTATTGTTTCTTTTGTTGTGATGAAAGACATAACCAGAAGTCAAGTTGGGGAGGAAAGGGGTTATTTGGCTTATACTTCAGCATTGCTCTTCATCACATAAGGAAGTCAGGACAGGAACTCAAACAGGACAGGATTCTGGAGGCAGGAGCAAATACAGAGGCCATGGAGGGGAGCTGCTTACAGACTTGCTCCTTATGGTTTACTAAGCCCATCTTCTTATAGAACCCAGGACCAGCAGCCCAAGGATGGCACCACCCACCATGGGATGGGCCCTCCCCGATTAATCACTAAAAGAGAATCTTACAGCTGAATCTCATCGAGAGGCATTTCCTCAACTGAGACTCCTTCCTCTGATGACTCTGGATTGTGTCTGGTTGACACCCACCCAGTACACTGATTTAAAAACAAAAGAACCCAAGTCCCTGCCAACATCCTATTATGGAGATGGAAGCTACATAAGCAACAGCAAAGCAATGCCTAAGGCTGGGTAACTGAAACTTAGAAGAAAGAGACTTTTCAAATATGGCGGTGAGGCAGGCTGTGTGGTGTTAAAATGCAGTGTATGTACATGTTGACAGCACAGAACATCTCCTCAGCAGCATGGACCATAACTGCTCCTAGTTAGCAAGACAAATTAGTCAAAAAGAGGGAAACTGCCAGATGGTGCGTGTTGTTAATAATGCCCATCTGTGAATTATGGAGCTGATTTGTGATTGTATTTGGTGCTACTTTTTGGGGGGAAGCAAAATAATAAATAACATCTTTGTGAAGAAGCCCGGCACAGATACCTGACTAGTTTTGTGGGGAAATTTTATTTGTTCTCAGGATTAGATTTTGATGAAAACTTGCTCAGTCTGGACCCAACAGATCTATGCTGCTCCAAAGGAGTTATTGAAGTTATTGTGACTCACTTCTCTTTCTCATTCTTTTTTTAACAAAATTTTTATTGATTCTTTGGGAATTTCACATCATGTAACCCAGCCCTGCTCATTTCCCAGTCCTTCCTTATCCACCCCTCACACCCGCAGCATCCTCTGCAACAGAAGAATTAAAAAATATTAATTAAAAACAACAAAGCAAGCAAACAAACAAACAAACAAAAACCACTTCGCTCCTTTATCTTTCCTGCCTCTCTAACACCTCTTCATTCATCTTTGCAGCATTGGGAGCTGCAGTGTGTCTCACAGTATACCGTTTGTCCACACAGCTTTACTTGCAAATGTTCATTGTGTAATGTATTGTTGGTCACGTTCAAGGCTTCTGGTACACCATCAATGCTTGACCCTCACAAGATTCTTCTTAGATATCCTGTTGTCCTAAGTCATGAAGATCCTTCTGCCATGATTCCGCAGGACCACGTCCTTCATGCACTCCCAAAGGTCATAGACAAGGTAGATGTCGGGGTGTGCCAACTCAAAGCCCTAAAGGTGGGTCTGGATGTTAGCTGATTTGGTCAGTCTGGACTACTGGGGTGCCTCCCACCCCCCAGGCAAGAAGCAGAGCCAACTCTTTTATGCCCATGCCATTGGGGCCAGCTATCCCATGCCCATGGTGAGGGGTAGGATCATCTCTCTTGATTGTGAGGCCATCTCTTCTGCTGCAGTGACCAGCAAGGGGCAACGCCAGCTCTCCCAGGTCCAGGGAAGGGCAGGTCTCAGCACAGCCCTCTGATTTCAACACACATAATTCCTATGGCCCCATGTGCTAACATGGGCCACGGAGATCAACACAGACTACAGGTGCAGCAGGACCATGGGACCATACATGGTCTTCAGCAGCAGCTCGAGCCCAGATACCACCATGGCCCTGGTTGCAGCACCAGCCACCCAGATCAGTATGGCCCCAGTGGCCGCATGATCTCAGGTGGCTGACCAGACCATGGGTAATCACATGGTCCTCGGGGAAAACAGTAGCCATGACATCAACTCAAAACCTGGCTGGTGAAGAGCCACAAACCCAGACACGGCCCACAGCAGCAGCTTGCTCTTTCTCATTCTTAAGCATGTTATTTTTATTTTATGTGTATGGGTGTTTTGCCTGCCTGCATGTCTCTGTACCAGGAGCATTCTCAGTTTCCAAGGAAGCCAGAAGAGAAATCAAATTTCCTGAAACTGGAGTTACAAATGGTCGTAGCTACCATGTAGATTCTGGGAAGTAAACCAGGGATCCTCTGGAAGAACAGCCAGTGCTCTTAACTTCTGAGTCATCTCTGCAGCCCCAATTGCTCACCCTTCCAAAAAAATCAGGAAAATAATAGATAAGAGAGGCTTCAGAGTGTTAACTGTAAACACGATAAGAATAAAGACATGCAAAGTTACTAGCCAGACCCAATCTCCTAAAGAAGATGGCATTTGGGTCTAAATAGAAACTAAAGAGAAAGGAAAGAGGGTCACTCTTGTCAAGGTGCAATGTTGGTAACAAGAAAAGTGCAGGAATCCTCGGGAACCCTCATGATCTCAAGATACAGCAAAGATGCCTAGTCCCTGATAAGGTCACGACTTGAGTGAAGAATCATGTGGAGGGTGTAGACAGCAGATTCTGATTCTCCATGTAGGTATGCAGATGTGTCAAGTATGTTATTCTGAGATCTTGATTGTTTTGATGTCAACCATTCTGATTCCATACTCAGCACACACACTTTTAATCCCAAGCTTGTTCAAGTTTTCTCATTATTTGAATCTCTGTACTTGTAAGGGTACTTTCAAAAGTAACCAAAAAAGTCATGATAGATTGTTATTGTCTGTCTTAGTTTGCCTTATGTTTCTATGATAAACACCACGATCCAAATCAAAACTGAGGAATGGGTGTGGTAGTTTGAATGTAACTGGCTACCATTATCTCATAGGGAGAAGCACTATTAGGAAGTGTGATTTTGTTGAAGTAAGTGTGGCCTTGTTGGGGGGAAGTGTGTCACTATGGGAGTAGGCTTTGAGGTCTCTTTTGCTCAAGCTTCCCTCAGTGTGACACACAGTTCACTTCCTGTTGCCTACAAGATGTACAACTCTCAGCTACCTCTCCAGTACCATGTCTGCCTGCACACCACCATGTCTTACCATGATGATAATGAATTGAACCTCTGAACTGCAAGCTGCCACCTCAATTAAATGTTTTTCTTTAAGATTTGCCATGGTTATGGTGTCTCTTCACAGCAATAAAAACCCTAAGACAATGGGTTTGTTTAATTTTAGGCTTTCAGGTGTTTGCCGTCCATCTTTGATGGAAGTCAGGCATGAACTGAAGGCACATTGGAGACAGAAACCCTAAAGGAATGCTGTTTACTGTCTCTTTACTTCTGTCTCATGTCAGCCAGCTTCTTTATATACCCAGGACCATCTGCACAGGCTTGGAATGATCTACAAAGGGCTGGGCCTCCCTGTATAAACCAACAAATCAAGCCAGTCTCCATAGGCATGGCCACAGGGCAATTTGATCTGGGTAATTCCTCAGCTGGATATTCCGTCTTCTAAGGTAACAGTAAAACTAAGCTGGATATTGTCTCTCCATTAAGTTAAACCTAATCAATTTACTGACAATTGATTCTCTTTAGATGTGTGAAACAAGGCATTCCTACTGCGACTACATGAGGACCAAGAATTATTAACAGACTTCAATAAGTTTCCCTGTAAGCTAATAATAAACTGATATTCCAGTGTCTACTTCTGAATCATCTATCTTTTAGTTAGAGCAAGACAATGAAATTTCCAGAGGATCATGGAATACCAGAGGCAGAAGGATTCGATGTCAACTAGCTCAACGGTCCAAGTTTAGAAAAGTATCAACTAAAGTCTGGATTGGTTAAGCAGCTCATTGGGAGGTACAGAGCATGTTGGCATCACAAGTAAGGCTAGAGCCTAGAAGAGTTTTAGACTGAAAGTTAAGCTCCCAGGATCACAGAGGGGGAGACAACAAATACCAAGAAAGTGATTGTACTTAAAGAAGTGAAGTAAGTCTTGTTGCATCTCTTATTTATGTTCTTGCTTTTATAAGCACTCTGAAAAGGTGCCACACAATTCAACTCTTTTCCAGTATGACCTTATTATAGAAAATGTCCACAACATTGAAATGCATGCAAAACAATGGATGTTATCTATAATTCCTATCAAACAGAAAAATCAATATGGACATTTGGCAAATTCTTTCCAGAATTATGTAGATATAAATTTATGTGTCTGTTTTCTTTCCAGTATAAATATTATTCCACAAAGAAGAGATTGAACTAGCTAATGTAGGTTAAAAGCACCAAGAAAACCTCATGTTCTGCTATAATGAGTATGTGACTTCGGATAATTAATTAGCAACACTCCCACTCATAGGTCAAAAGCACTTTTTAACAAAGTTATGAGGACTTGGGGCTGGAGCAATGACTTTGTGGTTGAGAGCACTTACTGCTCCTGCAGAGAAACTGAGTTTGGCTCCAAGCATCCATGTCAAGCACAGCTCCCTGTAACTCCAGGAGATCTAATGCTCTCTTATGACCTCTCTGGGCATCTGCAAACATGGCATGCACTCACTAATGTAGACACATACAGATAAACAAAGTATTTGTTTAATATTAAAATATAATTATGAGTCATGATAATATCAGGAAATGCCTAGAATAACAGTGCTGAGAAACCCTGTCTCGAAAAACCAAAAAAAAAGAAAGAAAAAAATACTATAGAAATGTTTATAAAATGGAAGCAAATATGAATTTAATGAATATTTATGGGATAAATATATGGATGTTCATGATTATAAACCATAATACAATATCAAACTTTATGCTTTGTTTCACTGAATATTATATTGTTAAAATTTTTGTACATTAACAAAATACTACATCGTCAGTTGTTCACTCTCTGCTAATTGGCTCTTATCAGTTCACATGCTAATTTCCTTTTAGTTAATTTTCATGGCTAAGATCCTTAGCAAATGTTTGGTCCTATGGTCTTCACAATGAACCCTCCCTTAGGCACTCTGCAGCTGTGAACTCCGGCCCCCATCCTTTCCCCCTACTTTCCGATTTTCCTTTACGGCACACACCACCTCCTAAAAAACCTGCATTGTGTAATTAGCCATTTATGGAATTTACATTATTTTATCCTTCCCCATGGACAGCAATTGCATGAGAACAGGAAAATATTTTGTTCATTGACTCCTCCAAGCCTCAGAAGAATGCCTGTTTCTGAACAAATGCTGGGGGAACATCAGCTAAATTGAAAGGCATTCCTTCTAGTCTTGTTATTACAAATAATCTTGTGCTGGATATTTCCATAATTTAAATTCTCTTTCTTTCATACTGTTGAAAGTGAAACTATTAGGTCAAATGTTGATAACAGTTTTGATGTTCTCATTACTTAATGAGCTATTCAGGTCTCTCTGAGACAATTTGGACCGACTGTGCAGTGAGGAGAGGAAGTGTAGCAAGTGGCTTTGCTCCTCAGTTCTGCTCCTCTGCAGAACACTGAGCTAACCTCTTTCCTAAGTACTGAGGCCTTGTTAATCTGACTGATCCATATCCAGATAATGATTGGGCAAAATATACCAGTGAAAGGGTACTAGACACTAAAAATATCAAGCACACCTATAAACCCCTTCTCCATCATTTGAAGACTCCAGCGACCACATGGCACACCACCCCAAAGCAGCTACATATCCCTGCATCAGCTACACACCCCCTGAAAAAGCTACACACCCTTGCACCAGCTACACCACTATGCATTATCTACACAGCCCTGCATCAGCTCCACATCTCAGCAGCAGCTACACACCCCCTGCAACAGTTGTACAACCTCTGCCCCAGACACACACCCCTGCAGCAGACACAGTCTCACACTCCTACATCAGATACACATGGCTGCAGCAGCCACACCCACCTCACAGCAGACACACCTCTGTAGCTGTACAACCCTGGAACGGACACACACCTTTGTAGCACATACACGCACATCTCACTTCTTTTGGTCCTGCTGACTTTTCCTGTGTGTAGGTTTAAAAACCCATAGTTTGAACACTTCATTTTCTTTGAATGTATTTATTTATTTACTTGTTTGTGTTTCTGTGAGTGTAGTGTATACATGTACGTGAGGAGAAGAGGACATAGGGTGTCTATCTTCTGTCCCTCTCTGCTGATGCCCTTGAGGGTCTCTCACTGAACCTGTGGCTAGGCTGGCAGCCAGTAAGCTGCAGTGATTTGGTCATTGTGCTCCAGTCCCCTACAACGCTAGGATGACAGACATGCACACTAACCAGCTTTTTACGTAGGTGCTGGAAATTTGAACACAGGATCTCATGCTTGCTCAGCATCTCCGCAGCTTCCATATTTTAAATTAAAAATATGAACCTTGAGTTGCCAGAACTCATTAACGATCTGAATATATTTCTATTTGTAGATTTAAAATACTCTATCATCTTCAACTTCCTTATTTGAATACAGCTCCATGTGCCTCTATTCTTTCAACAATCTTCTATGTAGAATATAATACAGGTTCCTACCAAATGTCTCAATAGAGTATAGCTGTCACCTTCCTCATCCTAGACAGCATTCTTCTGTTAACGCCCATTATTTTTATTGGCTGCCACAGCCCCCTGTTTGGTTCATTAAGTTTCCTGCTGAACGCATGTCCCCTTTGGCCATTTGTGCTGACATCCAGCCTCCTCTTTCCTACATTGGTGTCCTCCTTTGATGGAGTCAGGTTCAAGGTCTTACACAGTGTTAGTGTCCATAGAAAAGAACCCATTACACCCCTCCAGACAACCATTTGTTCATCTCTGGACAGTTTTCCCACGTCCATTGTCATTTCATGCTTATAGGAAACACCGCTCAAAAAGAAAATGTGATGTGGTGTACTTTATGTGGGTCCGTGCCACATACAATCAGCGAGGGATTTTTCAGCATTTTCTGTAGCAGAATCATAAGCCAATTTTAAAGGCTGCTGACTGTGGGAAACTGACACAGGAAGGAAGTCAGCAGAAGGATTTAATACACAAAGGACAGTGGGAGTATCGAGCACACACACACACACACACACACACACAAAAACTGGCAATATACGGTGGTTTATAAATTTGGGGAAATTAGACTGTCATCATTAAGCACTCATCAGTTAGATTTTAATCTTGCACCTGTTTCACTGAGAAATATCTATTCTCACAGACATTTCACAGGAAAGTGTCTAGCTCTGTAAGCACTTGAAGAAATCAGAATCTATGTCGATGTCACTGGTACGGTGCTGCTGGGAGAAAACTTGAATTATATTCAATCCAATTAGATAGGCATCCCAATGTAACAGAAGAGTGGATGCGGATGACCCTCGGGCCAGGGGTTTCTTACATTCTGGTGTATTTATTACCTTCTGCCCTGTGCTACTGGATACAGCCATTTTTAGGATAGAATACTACCGAGGCTGATCTGAAAAACAGAAATCTGTTGGTCACCTACTTTTGAAGAAGCATTTCCCCCTTTGCAGATAAGGCTTGAAGTATTTGTGAAAGTGCAAAGATTATTTTTCACATTTTTATCATGATTTCTTTGTGTTCCTCTTAGTATCATAATTCCTGATATTTTCCTGTGTTTAACCAGGAATCAGCTAGGTTATTAATTAGCTTATGAATAAGCTAAGGATTGCTGTTTTATATTAAGGACCGCATTTATCTTAAGGAACTGCAGGAAAAGTCCCATGGTGTATCTTAAAAATTCCTTGAAAAGTGGCTCATGGTTGTCAAATTTCCCAGGTAATGTTCAGACCCTGCTAAAAGTACCATGAGTATTATAATGATTAAAAAATGAAGTGTTCACAAAAACTCACAGAGACTGTGAATACATGCGCAAGAACTACAGAAGATCAAGAGAGCCAAATCCAGGTACAGATGGGGGTGTGGCTCAGGAAGTTCCACCCCGAGAGGAGATGCTGTTAGCATCTGGTAGCTTTTGAAAGAGAGAGAGCCAGTTTTCTTCAGGGATGTGTCCCCTGAGAGGCTGTCCACACTCTAGTAGCTGGTTCTATGTCCATGCACATACAGCAAGCACTAAGTGAATTCAATGGACACCCCACCCCCAAAAAAGGAGCACATGAAGTTGGGACAAGGAGTGGAAGAGAGAGATGGGATAGGAATTGGAGGGAAGGGATGGGAGGGAATTTGATCAAAATGCATAGTATGCATTAATGAAATGTATGGGATTCTAAACAATTTTAAAAATAATATTCTTAATAGTAAAATCAAATAAAAAGATTCTAGCTCATCTATTCTCTAGACATGGACACCAACTTCTTTAAGTGTCTACTCTCTCTTTTAATTAATGAAGATGTGACTATCCCTTCAGAGGTCTGGCATGAGATTGAAATGATATATTTGTTTGTAGTTTAATATTATTTTAAGGTATGTTACTTTTGTTCACGTTGCATTTGTTTAACTCTGTGAAGCTGTGTTACTGTGCCTGTGTAAAACACCTGACGGTCTAATAAAGAACTAGCCAATAGCAAGGCAGGAGAAAGGATAGGTGGGGATGGCAGGCAGAGAGAATATATAGAGGGAGAAATCTGGGAGAGGGAGAAAGAAAAAGAGATGAGGGAGAAAAAGAGCTAGCAGCCAAAGAAGGAGGAGGACTCCAGGGGCCAGCCACCCAGCTACACACGCAGCAAGCCACGAAGGAAGAGTGAGATTTACAGAAGTAAGAAAACAGGAAAAGTCCAGAGGCAAAGGTAGAGAGGATAAGTTAATTTAAGGAAATCTGGCTAGAAACTAAGCCAAGCTAAGGCCGAGCATTTATAAGTAAGAATAAGCTTCTGTGTATGAATTGATTTGGGAGTTGGGTGGCGAGCCCCTCAAAAAGGGTAAAAACAACAACAGCATTTGTTTATATGTGAGAGGCGCTCAAGAAGAGTGATGATGATTGTGTTAGCTGTCCACTGCTGAATGGAGACAAGTGGACATCAATACCTGAAGCATCACATAGTTGCCTCCACAATGTCCTACTGGTTGCACAGTCAATCCTTAGTCAACTACAGTGTGTTAATACTAGAAAGCAAGGGACATTAGAAGCCTCTTGGAGACTACTTACCAAGATGATGAGGATGACGACAATGGTGATGGAGGTGATGGTGATAGTGGCGGGGACACCAATGTGGAGAGACAAAGAGTGCACCTACAACCCAGTGAAATTGAATGGCACTCCATTTACCTTACAATGCTTAAGAAGCTGCATAGTCAATGTGAAGCCTACAGATCTCTTTATACCTCAAAGAATACCAAGAAACTTCCTAAGTGTACTGTTCTCTGGAAGAGCAATATAGATTACTGGTTCTATCTTCCCAAAACACAGCATATTCTCAATGAATTCAACAGAAATTTGCTAAGTGATGAGAGTGCTTCTATTTGCCAGATCAATGAACGTAACAAAGCTATCTGCCATTGTGAAGCTTCTTTTATAATAGAGAGAGGGATGATAGAAAGTGGCAAATGACCAAGTATGCTTCCAACAAATGAACAAACAGAAAACATATCATGTAAAGAGAATCTAGAACTTTGGTGTGAGGAATGAGTGTGTGATATTTCCAAATAAATGTAATTTTGACTAATGTTGTTCTCTCTCTCTCTCTCTCTCTCTCTCTCTCTCTCTCTCTCTCTCTCTCTCTCTGTGTGTGTGTGTGTCTCTCTCATGTGTGTGTGTGTGTGTGTGTGTGTGTGTGTGTGTTTACACAGATACTCCATGACTGCTGCCCTAGAAATCCATACTTAAGTAGGCAGACTACTTACTAAGTGCATCCTCACAATTTGATGCCAATCTTTTCTCTCCAGATACTCAGTTATCTTTAACAGAGAATGGTGACAATTTTTGCTTAAACAAAAACTCACTTTCATTTTAATTTCTGGACACTGTGTGTTTAAAATCAGGCCATGTAGGCTGTGCAATGCCTGTCTCTGCTCCATCAGACCTAGGCCAGCCCATCTAACAAAAAGGGCAACCGAAAAGCATTTTCCCAGCTTCTAAGTGCTAAGCCATACATGGTAAGCTAGGGCCTCACTCCTCAAGCACACTGTTGACAGGTGCCATTCCTTTGTTGTCCTGTCCTGTCCCTTTGGTCAAGGTCTTTGCTGGTCTCCCTTCTTCACTTTAAAGAAAAAGAAGACAGTGTCTATCTTCCCTCCCTCAGCTCTGGTTTGCCAGGCTTACTCCTGAGTATGTAAACACTTTCACAGGGACATACAAAGACTGGCTTCTTGGTCTGTGAAGGAGAGAACAAAGCCGGAGTGTTCTCAGGGCAGGCTGCCAGAAAGCCAGGGCATAGTGTTTCCCCTTAGGAAAGTGTATAAGCTACTTCAGCTGGATACCTTGAGCAAGCAGATAGAAACCCCAGGATTGCTGCTGCTCTAGAAATCTGTGCTTACATAGGTAGAGAGGAGAGGAGATTGGAGAAAAGAAAGGACTTTGAGGAAAAGAAAGTGCCCACTGGTGACAACCTTTCGTGTGGCACTAACAGCAGCGAGACAGCTGTGTAAGCCAGCTTAGTGTGTGGTTTCTTAAGCAGCATACCTGGGTTTATACAGCCATGTTAGGCTTGAGGGAAGACACTAAGAGTGCTTCAATCTGGCAGTACTGGGGATTTATGACATTACATGCTATGAGCTGAGGGCACAGCATCCTCAGGAAAGAGTATCATAATACAGGGTGCATTCCATGACAGCCCTGTGCATGTGTTTTGCAATAAGGCACATTTTTGTGTGTTACATTTAGTGCCACACTAAAGACTGATTTACCATCTTCTGCGGGGACCTTCGGAATTAATCTAGGAATTTTTGTATATCCCTTTGCCCTTGAGTTGGCAATTCAAGCAAAACCACACTGTATAAAACGAAGGTATTAGAGAGCCAGGATCAACGCGTTCTGCCACTGCCTGCATGACCTCCCTTCAAAGTCCTACTATGTCCTTGCATGGCTCCAGGGATTAGACCTGATCTGGGGCAGGAAGGAAATGAAGACATGACGGGCACATGGACACACAGAAAAGCTGGGACTGGCTGGACTGGACTCTGATGGAGAAGCTTCAGCACCCAGGAAGCTCAACATTCTTATTACATACAGAACATAGTAGTGAGGTTACTGCATATAGGTAAACAATGAAGTGGGGGTTATTACTTACAGATAAATGGGCACTCATCGAATATACTCTATCTGACATCATTTAAAGTAATAGACAAAGTTGTTGGGTTTTTTTTTTAATCCCTGTCTTTAAAGAGTCCACCACACTATAGTGCTTTCTCTGAGCTGCTGAAATTCTGTGTTACAGTGAAGTAAGCCATGAGAAATAAAACTATTGAAAGTTATGGATAGAGTCATAGGTGTTGATAAAAGGAAATATTCCATTGGGTTAACTGAAAGGTACAATATACAAATGAGCTAGATTCCATAGAATATCAATTACGTGAGATACAAACTAGCACTAAGAAAACTATCTTTTAATGAAAACATTTACACACACACACACACACACACACACACACACACGCACTGCCTTTTTATACTTGAGCTGGTTGGGGATTGTCTTCTGCTGAGAGAGAGATACCAGAATGACAGCAGTTACCATTCCAACAGCACCTTGAGGGGCCTTTTGTGCATTCAGAGCTGAAACAGCACTAAAGAGTGTAGTCTCACACCCATGATCTCATCTTAACTCTGTGACCACTATCAGAAATCTCCAGCACTTTGGAGGCATTGATTTCCTGAAGAGCAAATCAAAATGGATAGAACATGATCAGATTAGCCGCAAAGATCTATGATTCTTAGATGCTTCTGCTTTGAATCAACTGGAAATGAGTGAAGTCCAGAAACAATGACACACTGCAATAGGCAGCAGTCATCCCCTTTAAATCTCCAAGGCTTCTTCTTCTCTACTTCCTGAGATCAGCTTAGCACTCAGTCACGTTCTCACAACTGCTCGAATTACTCAACCTGATCTCTTCTGTTACCGGTGTGTTTTCCCCCACCTCTCCAGAGCATTTTATTCTAATAATCAACTGTTCCTTCTTAAAATGACCTCTTTCCTGGCCAAGTGCTATACTTGCCTGCTTCTTTCCCATCTCAGCCTATTCTTGCAGGCTTATTTGCAACCCTAAGCTCTGTGAGAGCTATGTTGGGCTTTTTAGCCATGTATGCCTCAAGTTTTAAGTCACTCCAGGCCCCCTTGCTTCCTTTTTGGACTCATTCCTACTTACGATCCACTTGTACTTAGATACTGCCCCATAACCATTTGCCTTAAATTCTGGTCCATTGTCTCCAATTGACTGGAAAGCAGTTTCCCTGGATAGATTTCTCCACTCCTGAAACTCAGCACATCCAAAAAAACCAACTATTTATTTCCTTTCTCCATCAACATTTTTACTACCCTCCATCCAGAACCCTTGAGTTGGACCAGAATGAAAACAAGAAGTTTTTCAATTATTGGAAGAGTGACATGTTATGAATGTGTCACACATTTCTAACTTTCTCAGAATCACCTCCATTTGTATCCAGCTTTGTCTCTCTGATTTCCTTCGAGGGTTATTGGGGTATTTGCAAATGTGCTGAAGAGTTAAGCCAGAGACTTTCATCAGCCTGTGCTAGAAGACTGAACCAGATATCTCTCCTCACCATAAATGCATTAGTATTAGGGAGCACAGTACAGTTATTTACAGAGTGAATTCAAATAACTTCTCAGTTGGTTTAGGTAAGGATTCACTAAAACACTCACAGTTAGACAGCTGAGTGTGTTATAAAAAAATAAAACAAAACAAACAGTGATTTTTGGAGCTATATAGATCTGAAATTATGTATTAAAATATTTATGATAAAACAAATATTAATGATGAAAACAATGTTGAGATAAAAATGATTCACTTAAAACTGATAATTACATCTGTGTATATAAAAATGATAATAGAATGTGTGCCTCTCAGGACCTGGGAGTACTTATTTCCCTCATTTTATATATAAGAAAATTACAAAGTGCTACCCTGAATTTTTAATATTTTCCATTCTAGTATCTTGTGTCTTTTTATTTTCTTTCCTCTGGAGCTAGCCTTCATAACCTACTGACTCATTTCTGTCGGTCCCTGTCTCTGAAATCCCCATGTTGTAGTATGACTCTGGAGTCCCCATGCTGTAGCATGTCCTAATTTTGGTTCTGTACACTGTGCTTTGGATGAGAGTCCTCCCAAATTGCTTCTAGTCTGAATTTTATCACAGCAACAGAAAATCAAAATAGGATAATGTCCATGTGAGCAACAGAGTCACAGAGTGGTAAGGGGTTCACAGTAGCAAAGGCGTGCAATAAGGGAGCATCAGCTACAGATCACCCTAGGCACTCACTGCACACTAACTCACCAAATGTGGACTGTGGTGTAAACTGTGATTCCTGTTCACTTCACCCACACTTCCCAAAAGTTAAACCATTGTTTGATGGTGTTCTAAGACCACTGCAGGTGTTTGGCAGAAGACTAAAATTTCTAAGAAGTCTAAGATGGCGCCCAGGACTCTTGACCCAGCAGCCCATACCTTTGAACTCTCCTCTTAAATATAAGCCACACTTGTTAATATGATAGGCAATTACTCCCATTATTTGAGTTACTGATTGATGGACTCAGATTAAGAAAAGGGAAGTTATCCTATGCAGATCTGATCAATCA
>CABHPH010128782.1:0-21981 GCA_902168325.1 Peromyscus nudipes | reverse complement strand
TCAGCTTTGGGCCATCTCTAAATATTAATGTGATGCCTTTGTTCAGTTAAAACATATACATGTATGAAAGTGTCTGCTGTGTGCTGCTAGTCTTGGGCTCCCTGCTAGAGATAACGAGATGACTATAATGGACTCATTCCTTCAGGGAGCTCACAGGCCATGGGGAATAATAGACATGCAATTACCTGACTATTATGTGGTGTGATAATTGCTATAATAGAGTTGTGTGTAAAGTGCCCTGAGACCTAAGGTTGGTTGAAAATCATAGAAAAGGTGGCTGGTTCTATGTTGGCATAGATCCATGCATTTCCAGTCACGGCAGATGTTAGGGACCCAACTGCTGCCTTTCAGTTTACCTTTTCTCTCCCTTCTGTTTCATTCTTAGCCAAAGACACAACAGAAGGCTTGTCAAATGTTTTCCTGAAATGATATTATATCATTGTACTTTCCAAATGGATCCAGAAACCCGCAGGTCGCTCCAGAACGAATTGAGGATTATTCGGACTGGTTGGTGGCGAACCTGTGGTGGTTCATCATAATCTGAATTTATAAGGCCAGGGTAGTTTTGCCCACCACCAATCTTCTGGTAACAGTGCCGTTCTCAATGGTTTTACAGTATTGCTCAGAGCGGTTTTGTGATGACACCAAGTTTTGCTATCTCAGTATGTAATCTGTCTAGATCTGAAGACTTGAGTTACACTCTATCTTCAAACTCCAGATTCCTCTCAACTCCTTCCAAATTGAAAATTATTCTTTTTTTTTATGTCCTTTCTGCTTTTCCCCCTTCATCTGATCTTAGTTTTTTTGCAAGTGTAAATCCATGTGAGGCTTTCACTCTTCCCTTTCATCCTGCATTAATTATCTTTCTCATTTGGATGATTAGCCATGTGTTCTCTCTCTCTCTCTCTCTCTCTCTCTCTCTCTCTCTCTCTCTCTTTTATAGCCATGGTATTGAAAACCTTTATGAAAGTTAGGGTAGGTGACTGTTTTGGGTGCTGTAGTCTCTAGGATAACACATGAACCACTTCTTCTTGATGAGTCACAATCAAATTCGACAGATTCATCATGGGCTTCAATCCTTCCTTGCTATGAAAACATCAAATGAGTAAGAAATACATTTCCCAGCCCTGAGGGGGTCATGATACCATGCCTTATAGCACCTGGCTCTGATCATGTGACTGTCACTGTCATTGTGTTTGCCACCAAGACTGGACAAGTCACACTTCGGCCATCACCCGTACTTGTATGGGTAGTAGCTTCCAGTTGCAACTTTGTCTCTCCTTTGGGGGGCTGTACTGATGACCTGCCCACCTCTTTATTGATTGTTGTCCTCGTTAGATTGTCCTAACTGCTATATTGAAACTTTGATCATGACCAAAGTAACTTGGAGAAGAAGGGGTTTTTTTTTTTCGGCTTACACTTCCAGGCAACAATCCATCACTGAGGGAAGTCAGGACAGGAACCTGGAGGCAGGAGCTGATGCAAAGGCTGTGGAAAAGTACTGCTTATTAGCTTATGTCTCATGGCTTGCTCAGCCTGCTTTCTAATAGAATCCGGGACCACCAGCTCAGGGATGGCTGGTTGACCCACCATGGGCTGGGCCCTCCCCCATCAATCAAAAATTAAGAATGTATCTTTTAGCTGGATCTTGTGGAGGTATTTTCTAAATTGAGGTGCCCTCCTTTCAAATAACTCTAGCTGTATCAAGTTGACATCAAACTAGCCAGCACAATCGATCCTTTGTCATTTTGACACACAAAGACATCATTGTTAAGCCATAACCTTTTTCTTTTTTGTTCTTCCTAAGATCACACATTAATATCAACGATATAAATATTCCAAATTTTGAAAGTTCCCCCAGTCTTTAAAACCTTAATCACCTGTGAACTCAGTATCTTTAAAATCCAAATTCTTTTAGAATTCAAAGTCTCCCAACAGTAGGCTCCTGTAAAATCAAAAATGAATTAAATACTTTTCTTACTTCAAGAAGGAAAAACCAAGATACAGTCACAATCTGAATAAAACAAAAACCAAACTCTAAAAATGTAAATAACTCAGTGTCCAGTTGTCTTGGCTTCACTCACAGTCTTCTGGGCTCTCCCAAAGGGCTTGAGACACTTCTCCAGCTCTGCCCTCTGCAGTACACACAATTTGTCTTCTAAGCTCAAGTTGGCTCCCCGCTACCGAGTGCTGTTCTTGGTGGTCATCCCATGGCATTGGCATCTCCCAAACTGCTGGTGCCCCTTGTTGGAACTAGGCTCCCCTTCCACTAGTAGCCGCTCCTGGGCTCTCTAAAAGGACTCTAGTCCCACCACACAGTGCCAAGCCTCAGCTGCTATCCATGACCCCACATGCCAGCAAAACCAGTACCACCTGGGTGACTCTTACACTACCAAGTTGGGCTGCTAGCCCAAGGTACAGCCTTGGCCACTTCTGGAACACAGCTGCTGTGTGCTGACATGAGGAAACACTTCCCAGAAGACTTCACTTCAGTGATGCTGGTCTCTTCTCAATCACAGCTTATTCTTCACCTCCTGCTGACAGCATCCATTGTCCCAGCAAAGAAAAGATTTCATTTTAGTGGTTCTGGCCTCTTGTTAATCACAGCCGTTTCTTCGACTTCAACTGACCAGACACCACAGTTTCTTCACACAAACAACCCAGCAGAGTCTTTGCTTCCCTCTCAAACTTCACAAGCCAGGCTCCTGCCCTCAACATTCTTATCTTCCAGGCTCCTACAAAATAACTCCAGGAGCCCTCAACATTCAATGCCTTTTTTAGCCCCAAGTTCCAAAGTCCTTTCATATTTCTCAAAAAAAAAAAAAAAAACATGGTCACGTCTGTCACAGGAAACCCCACTCTCCTGGCGCCAACTTTTGTCCCAGTTAGGGTGACTATTACTGTGATGAGACACCATGACTAAAGCAACTTGGGGAAGAAAGTGTTTTTTTTCAGCTTATATTTCCAGGTTAGTAATTTTTCTCATTTCTGCACCAAAATGCTTGACAAGTGTAACTTAAGGAAGGAAGACCTTATTTTTGGCTCAGGGTTCAAGGGTACAGTCCATCATGGCAGTGAAGTCATGGTGGGAAGAGCTAGAGTAGAGGCAGCTGATCACATAGGATCCCCAGTCAGAAAGCAGGGGGTGGGTGGTCAGGACAGGGCACTGCTGTTGTCATAATCTGTCTGCTGTTTCGTTCCGTGCATTTCCGGGACCCTGGCCCGTAGAAGGGTACTGCCCACAGTTAACTCTATCCAGAAATGTCTTCACCGACATGCTCAGAGATTGGTCTGCTAGGTGATTCGAGACCCTGCCAATTGACAGTCAGTATTAACCATCACACCAGCTTCTTAGTATATGCATCCTTACTCCTAATTCGTTTAAACTGTAGAGAATTTTTTAGAATATTAGCTATTCATTGACACTTGCATACATGAATATATGATGTTTCTTCATCGTCTGCTTTCAGTCCACCTCTCCAACTCTGTCCCCAACACTTCTCCTCCCTCTTTCATGTCCTCTTAGTTATATTTTGTCTTAAAATAGCCCACTGGATCATAGTGCTGTCTTCATAAGTGTGGGCCATCACCTGGGGAGAATGTTGACTCCTTAGTTGGCTTTAAAATAGGGCTTTAGAGCAGTGGTTCTCAACCTGTGGGTCATGACCCTTTGGGGGGTGTCTAATGGCCCTCTCACAAGAGTCACATATCAGACATTTATATGATGATTCATAACAGCAAAATTACATGTATGAAGTAGCAATGGAAATAATTTTATGTTTGAAGGTCACCACAACATGAGGAGCTGTATTAAAGAGTCATAGCATTAGGAAGGTTGAGAACCACTGCCTTAGATAATATTAAAAACAAAACTTTAGGTTCAAAATATTTATTTAAAGGTGTATTTTTATTTTACGTGTTTAAGTATTTGCCCACATGTATATCTGTGCAACATCTGCATGCCTTTTGCCTGTGAATACCAGAGGAAGAGGTCAGATCTGTTCGAATTGGAGTTATAGACTGGTGTGAGCCACCATGTGGGTGCTGGTAACTGACCTGGGTCCTCTAAGAACAGCAGGTGCGCTTAACTACCGACTCATCTCTCCAGCTCCTGTAGATCAGAGTATTTTAAGGCTGTTACATAATATAAAACTACTTTATAGATTAGTTTACATTCATATTGGAAGTATAGTTTGTTCCTGCTGTTATATAGATTAATATTTCTATTAAGAATATATTCTATTATCTTTGTTATTACATGTTTCCTATTGTTTTATATCATTTACATTTTTAGACAATTGGATAAGTAAAATGGTACCATATAATTTTATTATTTTATTCTTTAAAATTGAAATTGAAAATTTTAATGTTTGCAGTCCGTTGGTAATTGTTCTTATCTCATCGTTCTGCTCTTCAATATATGGCGACTTTACCAGTTATTTTAGGGGAAACTTCACTTCAACATTTTTCTTGAAATTTTCATTGATGATATGTCAAGGTTTTTGGTAAGTTTGGGGGAACTGAGATTTTTTTTACTTCATGTGATAGTTTATACCGGCGGTGATTTTTTTTTAAGATTTATTTTATTATGTTTTAATTGTGTGTCTGTGTGTCTGTGTCTTTGTATGGGTGTGTGCACGTGTATGCAGGTGTCCTCGGAAGTAGAAGCCAGAGGCATTGAGTCCCTCTGGAGCTTCAGTTGTGGGTGGTTGCAAACAATTCTGACCTGGGTGCTGGGAACCAAGCTACCTCCAGTCTTCTGGTCCTCCAGAAGAGCAGTACATACCACCAAACCATCTCTCCGTCATTATAAACAGTGTTTTATGTTGTGTATACATGTGTATGTTCCACTTACAGAAACTTCAGAATGCATCTCCAGATTATCATGATTTTCATTTTCAATTGTATTATATAGAAATTTGAAAGCATTTAAATTTATTTCTAATTATCAGTAGAACCATATTAGTTCTGAATCTTCCAGTTAACTATTTGGGGTTTCTAAGTGTTTGGTCATCACTTGCAGTATTTCTTACATCAATTACCTGTCCCATTATATTGTGAGACTCTTAAAAGCAATGCTCTCTCTGGTGACAGCGTAGCTAAGGATACTTTAGAAATTGTTGGTCGGGTAAACTCACTTGAACCTCATCATTCAAGATTTTGACTAGAATTGATGAAGCTAGAGATGCTGTGTATAAATAACCGGAGTACAAAATAGGAAGTCACAAATGACATTGAAAACCATCAATAGGAGACCACTCGGGCTGCGTAGTAGGGGAAAAGATTGTGCAAAAAATGAAAAAAAAATTATTGTGTGGTTCTAGTGGTATTTCATGCCGGCCTTGTGAAGAGATCATCCTTGAAAATGGCGGGATAGGAGATCTTAGCAAAAAGGAAACTCATAGACATTAGCAGTGAGGAAGAATGTATTCACGTTGTAAAGGTTCGCAAGTGCTGTGTATGGATTCGGGTCATTGAGAACTTTGGGTGGCAGGCCTCATGCTTTAACACTTCCCAAGGGTTTCCACCGTATCAGATACATTGAAAGGACCATATTTTTATGAAAGACAGAATGAACAAAAACTGCCAAGTGCTGGAGGTAATGGGTAGACACAGGGACACATGACTCAGGCCACACTAGTCACCCAAGGGTTACAAGCTCTCGGCACATCTTCCACCATCCCAGAGCACATCTGAGTTAGGAAGGACATACGATGTCTGTTTTATCATCGTTTCTCGATACAACGATATTTCACTGGAAAGCTGTTTTGAGGTATTTTGCCCAGAAAACCACTTTGTCCCCTTCCCATGCACATATAGGCTCTCCTTTTAAGGTACCATATATGTTTGATTTTCTCAGTTGAAATCCCGAGAGTCCCATTCATTAACCTTGCCTTCAAAACCATTGGTTTGAATTAAAAGCAGAGATGACCGTCTGTGTGTATCTCAAGTTCTTACTTCCTTGCCTTGTCACCAGAGACAGATTTGTAGATGTCCCAAGTCTAAGCCATTACACTTGCAGTTCAGTATTAGAACCCTGGGTTTTGACTTTTGACATGGGATATTCCCCCCCCCCCCTCTCTCTCTCTCTCTCTCGTGTGTGTGTGTGTGTGTGTGTGTGTGTGTGTGTGTGTGTGTGTGTGTGTGTAAAATTTCAGATTCTTCTTTCAGGGATAGAATACTGCTCTCAAATAGTAATCAAGTTGTTACACTTCACATCTGAAGGAGTTGTTGTAGACTAAACAAAATTATCTTAATGAGCGATTCTCTAAAACAGCATTTCCCTTGATTAAAGAACCTAGTTGAAGTACCGAAACACCATAATTTAGTGCTGTTCTGTCTACACCAGTTGTTAGGTTAGTGAGGCAGGTGCTTCTCAGGGCTCTCTAGCTCTCCTGCCATTTAACCAGTTAAATTAACCAGAAGCATAAAAATATATCCTGATTTAATATCTTAAGGGATTTTGATACTAGGAATAGGTTTAAAAGTTTACAATCTCATCTTAATTTCCTTTAAATGTAATGATAATAATTTGGTTATGTTTTTTTAAAGGATCTTATCTTTAGAGCTATATGCAAAAATGAAATCAATATCTGTAGACAGCTTCAGAATAATTCAGCGAAGGAAGCAGGAGAGGTTCAGTTGGGCAGGGTTGAGGGTTGTCAAACCTGGATGACACTGCTCACCATGCTTTTGGGATTACATTTGTTTATTCCCTTTCCCCCATAACAGTGAATGAAGGCATCAGGGGTAGAATCCATCATGTTGTTTGAGCAACATCAGGAAGACGGTTCTGTCAAGAGGGAGGGTGGTTATTCAGTGCTGTGTTGAGTCTAAACTGCTCTGCTCTGGTTTCTGCTCTTCACTGTATTTTCCTGATCCTTTTAGTTTCTTCCTTTCTTGATGTTGTCACAGTTCTAACTCTCTATTTTGCTACTGTCCATGTCCCTCTCTAGTGGATTCATCCTTCCCTTCGTCTCCCACCAATGATTTACTACTTCTAATATGCTCGGAGTAGAGAGCCAAGAAATTAAGTGTGATCACATTTTTTTTTTCTCTAGGCAAAATTTCTATGTGGGCCCTGGGGACCTTTCAGCATATTAGGCAAGTGAGCTTTAGGATATTAATTTGAGGACATTTCTGTTTGTTGCCCTACAGCTTCTAGTTTTTAGTTGTATTCCAGATAGTCGCTGTGCCCCTGTGGCTGTTTATATTTGAGTTATAAGAATAGGATTGATTTTGTTTGCCTGTTCTTAGTGCAATGATGATGTCAATCACATTTACTTTAAAAACTCACAGAAATGCCACTTCTTTCTCATGTTAGTAATAGTGCAAGAGTCAGAAAAGTAAATGTGCTTTTAGGGGACATTTTGATGTGTTGGAGTCCACTAGTACCCAGCGGGACTGCATAAGAGGTTGATTGGACCACGGGCCTGGGGACCAGGTGTTTGTAAGGGTCTGCACTTGACTGTAACTAGCAAGGGGGAGGGCTTTTGCTCCACCCCTTGGCATTGTTATAGACCTTTGGAATAAAGTTCAGGGCTGGTGGATAAAGATCCAGGCCCTCCCGAGTCTGTTCTGCATTTCTCTTTCTCTCTCCTCTTTATTTCTAAGTGTCTTATTCCTCATTCCTCAAGAGTCCCGGGGGTAAATAAATGTAGGGGCTGGTCCGCCACACTAGCGTTACTCCGAAGTACCGCAAAATCAAAATGAGATAGATAGAGGCATAAAGATATAAACTTGGTGATCTGCCTGTGAACTAACGGATCAGGTAGGGGCTATGCCTAATTGGTTTGCCACTGGGCTCCTCACTCCCAGTGTTTTGTGTGACGTGTAGAAGCTACTCCATAAACATCTGTTAGTTGGTATAGTAGAAAATGGCATAAGTCAGATCATTTGATTTCAGCACACATGAATGTAGTGAAGATGATTTGCTGGTCACCAAAGCTGCCCAACATATCCAGAATTAATCCTAAAGCATATGTGCAGAAAATTGTCAGCATCGGGCAATTACCATAAAGAGCTGGCTGTGTAAAACTACATGCACTGTGATATGTCTAGTGCTGTCAGTTGAAGGGAGATACACTTTCCTCTAGCATAACAATACACAGATGAAGCAAGTTTGTTAGAAGAAAAAGAAGTCCCTGGAGGAAAATGATATTTGGGTTCAGATTTGAAGCGTTCACTGGCAATTTCTAGGTAAGTCATAAGTGAAGCAGGGGACAGTTGGAGGAGTTTTGGAGTGTCCAGAGTGAAGAAAGGAAGAGCAGGTTGAGTGAACAGTGACTGGTGGGCCTTTGGAAGCAGGGTTGGGAGATTATGAATGACTTTGAAGATTCACACTTGAATTTTTGCCATTGGTCCCCAGCCTGGGAATTTAGGAGCCTCTGGCGGGGTAAGGGAAATGTATAACGAGAATGAGTTCATTGGGGACAAGTTGAATTTAAAATACCTGGAGCGCATCTAGAATTGGACATAGTATAGACAATAGAACATTATTTATTTACCTACTTATTTACTTTTTTATTTATTGGTTTCTTGACACAAGGTCTCATTATTTGCTCTGGCTTTCCTAGAACTCACTGTGTAGACCAGGCTGGCTTCCATCTTGCAGTCTACCTGCCTCTGGCTCGCAGAGGCAGAGGATTTAACTGGGGTTAAAGGTGTGCACCCCCATCGTGCCCAGATGTGGCAGTAGAACATTCACACACATTGTAACGATAGTAGATGTAGCTGAAGCAGAGTGAATAAAGCCACTGACAAGGCGGAGGTGGACAGAGAGGAGAAGAGAGCTGATGAACAGCGGTGGGGCATATCAGCACAGGTCATTCTCATGGGAGAGCTGTGTGTACGGAGGACAGAGACCACCCCTTTCATTTTCTCACCTCTGGAGGATAGCGCAGCACAGCTGGCACCTGGAAGGTCCTCACAGCGTTTAGTTTTCAGGTGTCACTTCTGAGAGAAGCATCAGAGAGCGCAGTGACTAGAGACAGCCTGGGAAGAATGGGCTGCCGAGAGAAGACTGCTGCTATTACCAAGACTGCTTCCTGGGGTTCATCAGTCCCCTGGGGAAGCAGCTCCCTAGCTGAAAGTGCATTTGCATTCACTATCGATTGTTGTATAAAGGTTTACCCGGAAGTTAGAGACTAGACATAAATTTCCTCAATAAGTTAAACCTAGAAGGACTGCGATTACTACCAGTAATTTCACTCTTGGGCAGCAATTTATAAACCTGAAAAATGGGACCTCAAACAGGCATGGTGGCTCACACCAATGGTCCCAGCACGTGGAAGACTGAGACGGTAGATCACTGTGAGTTCGAGGTTAGCCTGAGCTCTAGTGTGAGACCCTGTCTCCAGAGAAATAAGCAATAAATAAATAAATAAATAAATAACTCTAGTGTGAGACCCTGTCTCCAGAGAAATAAGCAATAAATGAATGAATGAATGAATGAATGAATAAATAAATAAATAAAAATGTTCTAATAAACTTTGATGATGGCATATGTATTGTTTTTGCATAGCAGCTTTATTTAAACAACTTCCATGTCAGTCAGCAAGTGAATGGATAAGTAGATTGTGGTGTTCAACAGCGGGATGCCAGTCATCCACAAAGGGATCACTTCCTGAGTTCTCCTGCTGTTGGGAGATCTCCGTCCTCGGGAGGTTTTCAGATGGAAGCTTTCAAAGCAGTGTGCTTCATGGGAGCTCCTACAGCAAGAAGGCAGGAGATGAATGGCAAGATGGAAGTGGACATTATGGGTCTTCATAACACAAGATGGAGATAACATCCCATCTCTCTGTCATGTTTTCTTTGTTAGAAGAAATGCCTTAGGTCTGCCTGTGCTGAGTGGGAGGAGATGACAGAAAGATGTCAGTCGCTTCCAGGAGCCCAGCCTCCAGACACTGTCTTACAGGCATTACGCCTTGTCCAAGGTTTCTGTACCTCACGGGTAATTAGTGGTGGGATGGTTGGGTGTCCTTCCTGATAGACTTTGGCTCCTGTAAACATAAAAAAATCACCTTTGTGTGCCCGTGGCACCATTGTGGCAGATATAAAATAATCGGCCTTGACTTTATGAAGATTTTAAAGAATATGAGTTATTGTCTTAATGCTGTGTAATTTTGTTTAAAATGTTTTCTCAAACATTGGTTATTAGCAAGGACACCATCCTTAGAGTTGGGTCTTGAAATCTGTACTGAAATCTGGCTCTTGACCCTGATTTTCCTAAGTAAGGAAGAGATGAAATCTTAGCACCACCCACAACCAAAGAATAGGAGTAGGGTGAATTATATATGTGTTTCCCCCTATTACTTCATTTTATGGTCAGCCATTGGCGTAAAGAAGAAGTATTCAAACCAATAGTAAGCCTGTGATTAGTATTGTTTAAAGCAGACTTTTTTAAATGGACATGTCCTATGTCAGGCAGATTAACAGACGTTTTTCATCCCTCCCTTACCATTGTTTTCACTCATCTAGAAGAAGAAGGGCATGAAAACAGGCCCTGCCTAATCTTGCAGCTTTAAGAAAATACAGCGTTGCAGGACTGTACTGGATCCCTAATAAATGTTTCTTCAAATACAGTTGTTGGTTTTTGCTTATTTGTTTGCTTGCTTCATCAGGCAAACACATTCTTTAGCTGATCCAATCTAAATAAAGCTTAGATGGTGGTTTAGCACCGTTTGAATCACACTGCCTCTCTCTTTTCTTTCGGGAGTGTTCTTCATGGGAAACTGTATTTGGAAGTGAAGGTCTGGACCTCAGGCAGTTTCATACTCATTTATCTTCTGTTTGCTAGTGCTCTGATTCCTAATTGTTTTACACTGTGACACTCTGTTCACATTATCCTCTGTCCCCAAGTGCTCTATGACACAGACACACTTACATTTAAGCTAATTAAAATTAATCTCATTTTGAGGGTCCTACTTGCCTCTTGAGATGAATATTCCGCAGCATCAAAGACGAAAGTTGGCAATTACTACTTAATGGTAGGATCCAGTGTGATGAAATCTCTTTAGTGGTACATGTGCTTTAGTGACTAATCTTATTTTAATGTATAGTAATTGTGTAAAAGAGGAAGTATGATCCCCTTTGATATGATTTAGTGATTCATTCATCCAGCTTCAGTTCTAGGGAATGCTTGTCTGGAGCTGTCTGGAGTGGAGTGAGCCTGTCACTAGTTCCCCTTCATCGTGACAGTTTCCAAGGACGAAGGGAAAACTTACTTTGAGAAGGAAGGAGATGAACTGCTCTGCTTTGGAAAGAAGCAGAATTCAAATAAATGTAGAAGGAATAGAGGGAACTGACAAGAGTTATTTTTAGAATATACAAAAGCCAGAGACTGTTTATACTCAATCCTGTGAGGAACGAATCAACATAATATTCAATTATTAATTATAGTTAATAAATATTGACGGTCTGCTCTGTGCCAGCCCCTGATGGGGCACCTAGAGATGCAGATTTGAACTTGACAAACAAGGATTTTTTTGGGTGTCTTCCATAGTCGATGAGAGACAGGTACTTGGTGAAGGTAGTTATGCTTGAAAGCTATGAGGAAGTGGGTTATAAATAGTTGCAAGAATGCCTGAGAAAATGAGACCACTGTGTGCCTAGGCTCGTGTTTGCTTTTCTGCTATTGATAATCCAATTATATTTATTTGAAAGTGATCTATGACAAGAAAAAAGGAAATACGAAGCATGCGCCCATAAATAGCACTGCTTTAATCTATATATACCTGTGAGCTGTTGAAATAGTGCAGAATTTTGGCTATCTGGGCACTTCGAACAAAAGGGAAAGAAGCATGGTATAATATACATAGTTTACCATGTGTCAGCTTGGGAGATAACAGTGTCACATGAATGGTACTTTGATTAATTATAGTTTTTTCTGTTTTGGTTTGGTTTAGTTTAAAATCTAACCCAAGCTAGGGTTTTTGTTTGTTTGTTTGTTTTTTGTTTGTTTGTTTGTTTTTTTACAATGCTGAGCCTTTTCATCTGAAGAATGACTTTTTTTTAATGGTGGAAAGAAATCTGGACAACAAAGATGGAGGGGGAAACACTGTAGAATAAAAATGACTCGAGGCTAAGGGAGACACAGGCTGTAGGAGAAAGTTACCAGGAGATGAGAAAAGCTTCCTCCCAAATCCAAGCTTGGTTTCTCTTCCTAGCATTGGCTCCCTCAGGAACTGGAAGGACCTGACCCCATTGTCTACAACCCCCAGCACTTCCTAAACTTTTACTTCGAGGTCTTAGAACTCAAGTTAGCTCAGTAGTTTGGGAAGTTATAGGCTTAAATAGTCACTATATAATATACCTTTAAAATAACAAAATGACAGTTAATGTTTATGAACACAGCGTATTCTAAATATATATTTATATAATATATATATATATATATATAATGAAAATTTTCACTTATCCTCATGGTCCTGTGAGATGAAGTACTTTACTCTTATTTTCACTTTTTGGAGGGAAACTGAGCCTTGGCATAATTAAGCTAGTTAAGATCCCTTGTGATGCTGTGTGACAGAGCTTGGCTTTGAACCCAGGTAGTGAGACTTGAGAAGCTATGGCACTGTTTGCCTTTCTGCCATCTTTCTATCCATGAGGACTAGCCTGCTGGCTCGGATTGGGTTCAGGTCCCATACATGCATTGATTGCATTGCTTATTTTATAGAAAATTTGTATTGAATTCAGGGGGAAAAAAATGGAACCTTCGGAAAGTTTTAAAACAAAATTGATCCCTAATTTGAGAGATGTCTATATTTACCTTTAATTTGTAGTGCACATTCACTTATTTAATTAGACAGTTCAGATAATGATATAGATTAGTGTATGTACACCATTAAATTAAATGTTAATGTCACCTTCCTGAAGTCTGTCTAGACTGTTCCTTTGACATTCACTCTTTTGTATTTATGACTAAAAATGACCCTGGCTACACTTTGATATTCAGTTTGGGTAGGGCTACAGAAGGAATGACCTGGCAAGAAAGCAGAACTTTTCCTTTAAGAGTTGGAGTAATATCCACTTATGAGTGAGTACATACCATGTTTGTCTTTCTGAGTCTGGGTTACCTCACTCAGGATGATTTTTTCTAGATCCATCCATTTGTCTGCAAACCTCATGATGTCATTGTTTTTCTCTGCTGAGTAGTACTCCATTGTGTATATGTACCACATTTTATTTATCCATTCTTCAGTTGAAGGGCATCTGGATTGTTTCCAGGTTCTGGCTATTACAAATAATGCTGCTATGAACATAGCTGAGCATATGTCCTTGTGGTATGATTGAGCATTCCTTGGGTGTATGTCCAAGAGTGGTATAGCTGGGTCTTGAGAGAGGTTGATTCCCAATTTTCTAAGAAAGCGCCATATTGATTTCCAAAGTGGCTGTACAAGTTTGCATTCCCACCAACAGTGGAGGCGTGTTCCCCTTGCTCCACATCATCTCCAGCATAGGCTGTCTTCAGTGTTTTTGATCTTAGCCATCTGACGGGTGTAAGATGGGTATCTCAGAGTTGTTTTGATTTGCATTTTCCTGATGACTAAGGATGTTGAGCAATTCCTTAAATGTCTTTGAGCCATTTGAGCTTCTTCTGTTGAGAATTCTCTGTTTAGCTCTATAGCCCATTTTTTAACTCACTCATAAGTGGATACTAGATGTAAAGCAAAGGATAACCAGACTGCAACTCACAATTTCAGGGAGGCTACCTATTAAAGAGGACCCTAAGAAAGACACAGGGATTGCCCAATGACAGAGAAATGAATGAGATCTACATGAGCAAACTGGGGGTGGGGGTGGGTAAATGGAGGGCAAGGGTCGGGGGAAAGAGAGCTTGGGGAGCAGGAGGTCCCAGCTGGATCAGGAGCAGAGTGGGAGAATGGGGAGGGAAATACCATGATGAATGAAGACCCCGGGGGGGGGGGGGAGGAAGAAGCAGAGTGCTAGAGAGGTCCCCAGAAATCCACAAAGATACCTCTACTGTAGACTACTGGCAATGGTCGAGAGAGTACCTGAGCTGACCTGCTCTGGTGATCGAATGGCCGAACACCCTGGCTGTCGTGATAGAACTCTCATCCAGTGTCTGATGGAAGCAGATGCAGAGATCCACGGCTGAGCCCCAGGTGGAGCTCTGCGAGTCCAATGGGTGAGAGAGAGGAGGGATTGTATGAGCGAGAGATATTGAGACCATGATTGGTAAAAGCACAGGGACAAACAGCCAAACTAGTGGAAACACATGAACTGTGAACCAATGGCTGAGGAGCCCCCATGGAACTGGACTGGGCCCTCTGGATAAGTGAGACAGTTGATTGCGAGACCCCCAGGCAGTGGAGCTGGGACCTGTCCTTGGTGCATGGGCTGGCTTTTTGGAGCCTGGGGCCTATGCTGGGACACTTTGCTCAGCCTTGGTGTAGGGAGAAGGGGACTGGACCTGCCTTGGCTGAGTCTTCCAGGCTGGACTGACTCCCCAGGGGAGACCTTGCCTTGGAGGAGGTGGGAATAGGGGGTGGGTGGGGGGGGGGCGCTGGGGGGTGGGAGGAGGGAGGACGGGGTAATCCATGGCTGATATGTGAAATTAAGTTAATTATAAAATAAAAATATTTTTTACAAAAAGAGTTGGAGTAATAGTTCCATAGAGGACAGTAAAAAGAAAAACCATGGGCAGAGTCAGGCATAGAGCGTTTTGTTGTGGTTGGTTTTGCGTGAGTAGGCTAGATGGTGATGACATTTGAAGTCAGATAGAACTCAATGAAATTGCACTTAGTATGAAACAGAATTAATATGCTTCTTTTGAGCAATCAAGGCTTAGGATGAGATTGCTCTTCTTTATCTTCTCTTCTACAGAAGATGAGATACCGCTGGTTTTAAACATTTTCTGTGTTCTATGAATATATATTAACCTATAACCATATACATATCTTATTAGTTTCCTCATAAGATAGGTTAATTAAAGTTTTCACACACACACACACACACACACACACACACACACACACACTGTTGGGGGAAAAAAATCACAAGCCATGCCAGATGCAGTAGCATTTGCACACTATGAAAGACCTTATTTTCAGCAAGTTTGTAACATATACCCACCCTCCAACCAGAAACTTACTGTTTTGGCCCTTCTGGTTCAGTTGTGTTGGTCAGTGACAATTTGAGCAAAATTCTCCACACACTAGCTTTTCTAATCTGACCATCAGATTTTCTTGAATACTACAGAAGTGCTGTGCTTTTCATATCATATCACCAGGCTCCAAAATTTGCTGCTAATAAATACTTGGAACTTAAAATGACCAGCCGTGATTGCCTCCAGGCTTGGGAGTGTTCTACAGAGTCAGCCCCTTGCTTTTACAGGAATGCAGAGGCCATCTTTCCCAGAAGCATCTTCACAGCCTTCTCTTTCTTCAGTCTCTCTGAGCTGCTGCTTAGGTATCAGGATAGTGTAAAGAACCACATCAGAAGACTCCCAAAGCACAGGGCAGTACTTATTTGTGAAGCACTCAGCACATGCTGCATTGTGGCAGCATGTATTCAAATATTAGTAGAGTGAAGATTCATTGTGGATCTGTTTATGGAAATCTATGTACTATTAGCAGTTGAAAGTTGAGAGATGCTTTGCTGAACGGGGGCGTGCTAGAAACGTAAAAATGAAATCCAAATAGCTAAACTAAAAGCCACCACCTTTAGCCAAACAGTGAGTTATTTCTATGACATGGAATGATTTGGGGGCAAATTCTACATTCTGCCATTTGAGAACTGTAAATGGTATTTTATAAAAGTTTAACTCATTGGAAAATATTTATTGTGTTCTCACTATGTGTAAAACTTTGTGTTTCACATGTTCCAATATGAAGATGGACTTAATACATTAAATACATTATTAATTTATACATGCATTACATTAACTACATTAAACTTCCCAGTGACTTGCAGTCTACTCTGGAAGATGCTGTATACATTTAGAGAACTGTGCTACAGGGTGGAAAGTGTTACAGAGAGAACCAGGAACCATAGGCTTCATCCTTCAAGCAATTATTATCTGCTAGAAGAGCGAGAAAAGCTCGGTGCAGTGGATGACATTAGATCTAGCCCTTGAAGGAGTCATAGCAGTTGAAATGTGTAAGAACTTGGAGGAGAATTGACACAATCCGAAGTCCAGGCAGAGGAGATAACACACCAGAAGCTGGAGGGTGAGAAATTTGGACCTGGTCCAGGCGATAAGAACTCAGTTGCGATTGTGGGATGTGTGAGGACAATGCAGAAATGCAGCGGGAGCAGCAAAATGGAGCCCAGTTGTGGAGAAGTCCAAATGCTACGTCAGATGCCTTGGAAACGTTACATTCCGGACATTTGATAGTTTTCAGCTATGTGCTGATGGAATTCGAGCTAACTTTTTGTAAACGTATTTGGGCATTTTTGTTGTTGTTAGAGCTATGCCCCAGCCAGTTTGAAAGCTGTTCTGGTGACGGAGATGGAAGCAGGTGAGGTCACACAGCAGAGTAAGGAGGAGGGAGAGGAAGAGATAATTGAATGCAGCTATGTAGAGTGCTGGGCGTCAGGTCTTGACCGTGAAGGGGATGCTGTAACCTCTATTTAAATAACACAGACACCCAAAACATGTATCGAAAGAATGGATGAGGTAAGAAAAGGGGACCTGGTGTGCCATTTATTAGTAATGTTTAAAGCTCTATTTTATAGGACACGGGCTAAGGACTACCTCCCCTGGGAGCTTCCATAACTATATTAAAGTTTGGGTTCTTTGGCTATATACATTGTAGAAATCTCTCTAGACGTTAAAATATGTTAGATTCTAGTTTGAACATATGAAGACCGTGGAGATTATGTGATCATTCTATGTTCTTCTTGGTTTTGAGATCTCATTGCCAATTCCCATTCTCCCATCTTGAACAAGACAGAGTGAGGATAAAGATAATTCAAAGTAAGATTCTTGTTCCTTCTCAAATAAAACCCCAAATGCCTAAATCTTGATAGACAATGAGTGTATATAGTTGTAAAGCCTGTCTGGGGTCTCAGGCAGCTTCGTGCTTTTAAAATTAAGTGAGACCTCCAAACCCTTCTTCTGCATGGTCTCTGTGTGCCAGAATTTACCACGTTACAATTCCTTTAAAAGCAATAATTAGGAACTCATTGTATGTTAGTAATAACATTATTTGACTGAAAATTATGTTCAAGAACAAATATATAGATGGCGGCATCTCCATTTTAGTCATAGAAGAAGGCATGGTTCTCATACCTGCCTCAATCATGAATTTATTGTTATATGTAGTTTGGATTGGAGTATGTGGAGAAAATCCAGACTCATATGGATGTGCAGTTCCAGATGGGAGGTGTCTTTTAAGAGCCTTTTTGGATACCTGTTGGCTGTTTTCTCTGGCACTCCACTGAAATCCATCAAGTGGTAGACTCTTGAACGCCAGCTGCAGTGTGGATTCGAATCAGCGCACCCCGGTTCCTTCACATCTGCCATAACTGATTTGTATCAGTGCATTTTTTAAAAATCTGTGTAAGGCTTTATAGCCTCATATGTCGATCATTTGGAAGGTCTTGAGTCATTAAGTTCTTTTGGCTTTTCCAAATGTTGACACATTGCATTATAAATATGTTTCTGTTAATATTACCATTAGTCTCATCATTGAGAAGCTATTCAGTGTACAATAGCAGATACAGCTCTTCCAAAACTCTGGCTTTTGCTTGAAAATAAATTTTACAATGAATAACACTGTTGTTTATTTTCCATGAAGTAACATAAATTGTAGTCTGAATCCATTAAAATTCCAGGTAAAAATGGAAAGGAAAAAAGCAGGTGGTTTAACTTACAACTCTAACAGTTGCACAATTTATCATTGAAACAGTGTCCGAGTCAGTTTGTCCCAAGAATTCTTGTTACATGCTACCCTTTAAGTTATCTGGAATGTTTAAAAAGATGCCTTTGGGTTAGTTTAAGAAGACTGGCAATTTGTACTTCCTGACTCAGATAGTCTTAGACTAGAATGACTTTGTTTTCTTCTCTCTCAAAGTGTGTGACAGTCAGGGATGCATGGGTACAGGCTGCTACCTCAACCTGTATTCATGCTGTCGCCCATGGGCAGTTTTACTTCTGTCAACTTTGCAGAGACAGTGAAAACAGCATATGGAGTCCTAGTCTAGCTATATACATAGTTTTGGGTTTCTGGGCTTCCTGAAATGGACTCAAAGGCTTAGACTTTGAGAGCTGCAGCTTAATGATAGCAAACATCTTAGGCATCTCTTATCCTAAGTATGTAGGTGTTATGAAAACCAAGTCTTGGTTTTTACTTCCATGTAATTTCTATTTTTTTTTTTTGTCTTGTCTGCTGCTGAGCCAACAGTTGGTCAGATGGCCAGAACTGATGCTTCCCTCTCTACTATTCTTTGCATAACTGTTGGTGTCTGCCCATAACCCCATTTATCAAACTGCCAGCATCTTAGAGTCTTTGCCTGGGGTCTTTTCTCTCACTGCTGGAGCCACCATTGCCAAGGTACCTTGGGCAGGCTGATAGCATTAGAAACTAAACATCTGCTCTCCTCAGTGGTGTTCAGTCAGCAAACTGAGAAAGAGCAGGTATAAGTATGACCCGTGTCCTTCACCACTGTGCCTATTCTATGCTCCGAGAGGATAAACCCTGTCACCCCCAGTGCTTCCTGGCTTGGTGGCCTTCCTTCTTGTTATATTTTGCTCTGACATACTTATCCCACTCTGACTCTAGTGTCTCTTATATTGATCCCTCAGACTTTTTGTACTGGGGAGTCCAAAACAGAAGGCAGAAGCTTAACTAGGTGTGGTGGCGCACGCCTTTAATCCCAGCACTCTGGAGGCAGAGTCAGGCAGATCTCTGTGAGTTCAAGGCCAGCCTGGTCTACCAAGCGAGTTCCAGGACAGCCAGGGCTACACAGAGAAACCCCATGCCAAAAAACTATAAATAAATAAATAAATAAATAAATAAATAAATAAATAAATAAACAAACAAATGGAGAAGAAGGAGGAGGAGACAGAAGCTGTTAGTTTACATGGCTCCTTTGAGCTCTTCTAGCCTTTGGTTTGATTTGATTAACTCTTCCCACCCAACATTTTCTCTTGATGGATTTTTAGTAATCTCGGGTATATTTAATAGTTCATCTTTTTCAGGCTATGTAGTTAGCTATCTGTTCAGGACTTGGTAGGGTATTTAATGAGCCTTCAAGGTTTGTGAATGCTGAAGGCTTGGCAGATGGAGCCTGGAGGAAGCTCAGGTATGGGTAGGTGTCTAACAGAGTTACTAACAGGTAGTGAATAGTAGACAGGGCCTTTAACCTAGACGAGACCGTCCCAGGTCATGTTCCCTAAGGACATGTAGTTCTTCAGTTATTGTTTCTGGGCCGGGACAACAGAGCCATGTGTGTCCTGTCTTCACATGGGCTGTTAGCTTGTGACGGTTGATGTCATGTGACACGTGTCACGTGACATGCGTCATGTGACATGTGTATTGTCACCGTGATTCAGTGTGTCTACACCCGTCCCCATTGTCTCCCAGCTATGTTCTTTGAAGTTCCTCCCTCCTCATTTGGGGATGCCATTCTCCTGGTGTGTGTTAATCCTCTTCATTGCAGTCTGTGGGACCACTTCTTAAACATGCATGCTCATTCACATTGCATGTCTCATCTTTTCCCATAGCCCGGGAGCTACTCTCGCTCTCTGGGAGGCAGTCCCCGTGTAGCAAAGGGAAAACAACATCTTCTTTGCAGTCAGGAAGAAAAGAAAAGGATCCTAAATGTGTTATCTGTTTATCCTAGGGAGGGTCACTATTGCCATGATGAAACACCAGGATCAAAGCAACTCGGGGAGGAAAGGGTTAATTTGGCTGACACTGCCACATCACAGTTCATCATCCCAGGAAGTCAGGACGCAGACAGGGAAGGCGCTGCTAACTCAGAGGCCGTGGAGGGGTGCTGCTTACTGACTTGCCCCTCATGGCTTGTGCAGCCTGTTTTCTTATAGAACCCACACTGGCCTGGGCCATCTTGCAACAATCACTAATTTTGAAAAATGCTCTACAGACTTGCCTACAGCCTCATTTTATGGAGGCATTTTCTCATTCGAGGTTCCCTCCTTTCATGACTATAGCTTATGTCAAGTTGACATAAAACTAGCCAGCACACCGCTAGCTGAACATGGAGCAGAATTCTTGTGTTCTGTCCCAGTTGCTGCATACATTCGGATAGGGTGAATGGCCAAAAGGAGTGAGGTTATTGAAGACCGTTGGAGGCTCAGTGTGATGGAATAGGTTCTAGGCTTTGTAGGTGTGCTAGGGCAGATGAAAACTAATGGCAGTCACCTGCTGGTCCTCTGTGGCTGTTGGCTGAGCCCCTGCTGTGTTTCTGGGACTGTCTTCTTCAGCTTGATAGTCCTCCAATGTCAGGATGGCAGGGGAGGTTTCTCCTTCAATATCAAACGTTTGCTTCATAGCATGAACTTGCCAGGTCATTTTTCCAGCAGCTCCTTCATTATCTGAAGTTATGTGGCTTCCTTTTCCTTTCGGTTCTTTGCAAAGCAAAACAGGATCATACACTGAATAGAGAACTTGACTATAAGTATTAGCATTTTTATACGTGATATCACTCACTTAGGAAGATCTTCATTTACTTCGCTGTATTTTATATGTAGGTAGGAAGTCTCTATAAAAGTTTGAACATAGATGTGTATATCTTAGTCCTTGATGAATTCTTAGTATTTCATTTTTAAAAAGCAGATCAAATAGAATGTAAAAGAATCAAAAGAAATTACTAGTCAAGAAGACTGGGGTTATGCTAGATCTGGTAGCACTGGGAAGCTGAGGCAGGAGGCTGACAACTTTAAGGCTAGTCTGACCAGCCTGGGTAACATAGCAAAACTTTGTGTCAGAGGAAAAAGCTAAGAGGCTGGCAGTAGCTCAGTGGTAGATTGCATGCCTGTCGTGTATAAGGCTCTAGGTTTGGTCCGAAGTACACCCGCGCCCCTCCACCCCCCCAAAAAAAGTAAGACTGAAGTTTGCTAGATAAGAGAGTGGAACAAGTTTGAAGCCATTCTCTGCCTACCCCTTCTCTTGCTCTTTGGACATTTCCTTCCTGTTCTGGAAGCTCCGGCTTTAAAATATTGCTCTTGAGGTTGTTTGTGCTCAAAGGCTTTAAAGTTTTCATTAAGACTTTAAGATCCATTGTAACTCAAGTTCCTCAAAACTGTCTTGTTAATGGGTCTCCAGTCACCACCTAAGCTTTTTGGAGGGAAGTTATTAGTACTCCATTCTAATTGATTAAGACTTTGGTAAGAGGATGCAGAGGAGTTAGTCTGAATTTCCTATCTTGATTCTTGTCACAGGTGATGAGTACAGTCCTAGTCAGCTTCTCTCGTGGTCTCTGGCAGTTGCCCTCTCGGGAGCCATGTTTGGTAAACGATGACCACAGCCCCTGCTGTACCAGTGAGGCCCTGCACATCTCTCCTCAGGGATGTAAGTGGATCTCTGTGGCTGTATTAGTGATGTCTAGCCATCACTCGTCAGTCATAAGTGTTGGCAAGATCTCGAGTGACATTGCCAGTATAGTGGTAGTTCCTAGCCACATGTGACACTTAAATTTAAATAGTCCCACTTTCCATTTCCACCAGCAACATCTCAAGTGCTTCTTCAGTAGCCACGTTACTGTTAGTGGCTCCCAGACAGAAAAGCACAGCTAAAGAATAGTTTCATCGTCTCAGTCTCAGAAATTTCAGTTGGATAGGACTGACCTACGGATTAGCTCTCCATAGGAACAGCTTTGAGATCATGGACTCCTGAATATCCCTCTTTAAATTCACTGGACCCGTCTTTTGGAGAACAACTCTTAGGGACTATATAGCCTTTTAACTTAATATGAGGGCACTCAACATTTCTTTGCTTGCAAATTACAGGACAGTCTTCTAACATTAGCTTGAATCATAGGCATTTTCTT
>CABHPH010128778.1:24721-36935 GCA_902168325.1 Peromyscus nudipes | reverse complement strand
AAGGAAGGAAGGAAGGAAGGAAGGAAGGAAGGAAGGAAGGAAGGAAGGAAGGAAGGAAGGAAGGATGCAGAGTTGTGGGAATTCTGAGTACCAAGACCCGCAGCCTGCAGATAGGTGCCTTCAGGTGCTCAGCAGACAGCAGCCCATAGCCCCAGCAGCCAACAGCAAAACAGAAGGGGACCCTGCTTAGGCAACCTGTCCATGGCTCCATGACATCACCCCCTCCTCCTTTTTTAGTGGCATTTTAGCTACATGAGATCAACCATATATCCATCACATTTCATTTGAAAATAGGCCATTCTAAGATGGCTAAATTGATCTAGGACATACATTTTAACCCATGGTCAACTTCTTACGCCATTCCCAAATTGACTGTCTTGTTGGAAGCATTCAATCGATTTCCAGTTTGATCTTCCCACTTAACAGTTAGGCTCACAGACCCTGGAGTCAAAAGGGGCCAGTCCTCCTCATTGACCCCCTAACATGAGAGCATGTCTCCTTCCCTTCTCCCCTTGCCAACTCTGCAGATGTCTCCTAAGGCCTCCCATATCCCAGAAGCCAGCTCTTCCCATGTGCACTTCTGGCTCTGGACCTGGGCAGCATGGTCCTCTTGCTGGCTGCCCTCCACAAAGCTGACCAAGCTTGGCCTCCATTGGCTGGAGACATCCTGGACAACAGTTCTTCCCCCACCCCCATCCTCCCTATAAACAGAAGAATCCAGACTGAAGAAAGTTGGAAAATGAGGCATCCTGTGGAATCATACAATGGGTAGATTTCCAGGAGACAGGATGTTGATAAAATAAACCCCAGGCCCCAAGCTTGGACCCACCCCTCCAGGCCAGCTTCCTCTCCTCTCCCATCAGATTTCTGACCCCGAGTTTAGACCATGTAATAGGAAGAATAACCCCACATTTGCCCAGCAGTGGGCAGCACAGAGTCAGGTTGCCCTATTGATTCCCACTGATGGGAAGAGGTTAATTTCTAACAGGGCCCAGCAACCAGCCCCCAAGGGGCCAAGCACTGATACAGACATCTGGTCAGACCACTGCCCTGGCCTGGAGAAGCCTTAGTACAGGACTCCTTCCCTACAGCTCGCTCCAACAGCACAGAAACAAAGCTCTCCCTCTGACCACCACTTGCTCCCACTTTGGAACAGACAGAGTGGCCTGGAGGCTGCTGAGAACATGCAGGCTCATGTCAGAAGATGTCCACTGACCATGAAGCCAAAGGGCTGCCCCCAAGGAGCACATAACTAACCAAGACTCACCATGGTGAGCGAGCGAGCGAGCGAGCGAGCGAGCGAGTATCCAAAGGAGCAAACATCTGACAGGAAAGGCCAGAACGGACAAGTGAGTCCCCAGCCATGTAACCAACAATCAAACACCAGCAAGGTGACCAGTCTCCATATGCAGAAGCCAGCAACTTTGCAGTGACTTCAACAATCAGTTAGAAAACGGGGTGAGGGAAGGCGGTGATCCCAGTAACAACAGCAACAGGAGCCGTGCAGTCTGCCTGGAGACCTAACCAAAGATGAACAACTATATTCAGACCACACCGCAAAGCCCTAGTGAAGGACATGAAGAATGAAAAGACTCGGAAGGTATCTCTTCTGGCCTGTACCAACCTACAGAGCCATCCCAGTGAAATCCCGGGCAGGCTGGAGGTGAGTTAGCTTACTCTACAGCTTATCTGTCAACAGAATACATGGCAAAGACTATGGAAGCTAAGGGAGCTGCCAGGTTCTCAAGGGGCTTTCCCAGGTTATATGAACAGTAATAACTGTGGCGACTAACTCTCCCATTAGGCCAACTGCCTACAAACAAGACTCGGTCCCAGAAGTCCATACACATGCTGGGGTGGGCTTTTCAGTGACACCTGCCTTTGAGTCACCCATGCCCTGTAAGTGACCCCAATATGCTCATTGGTCCACTCAGCCTGACTTGGGTGGAACTGTTCCTTCAGTCTGCCATGGGTGCCCCATCTGGGATGAACAGACATTGTTCACATCTTGCCAGCAAAAGCCACAAAATAGAAAGTCTGAGGGGAAATGGAAAAAGAAGAAAAACAAAGAGGCCGTGACCCTGAAATAACACAGCAGTCCCGTGCTTTCATGACATTGCTGTCAACAATATGAGCCACGGCGTGTCCATTAAATTTGGATGTGTGATGTCACAACTACTTTAGGAAGGGTACCCCATGACAGTCTCACAAGGAAAGTCATGACCACGCTAACACAGCCGATACTGCCCTAAGAATAAACAAGTAAATCAGAGCTTCTAGACACGTGGAGAAATAACCCAGAACACCTCGACAACTAACTATGCATGCTGTGATGATTAACACCGTGAACCTAAAGATCTGAGATCAGCAGGTGGATGAGCCACCAGGCACATCTGTGAGGGATTATCGTGATTAGGTCAATAGAAGCCGAAGATTCATCCACTGTTGTCAGGAACCATCCTATGACTCCAGGTCCCAGGTTGAGTACAAAAGAGAAAGCCAGTTGAGCATCAGCATTCACCTCCTGCCACTTTGGACTGCAGATGTGGTGTGGCCAGCTGCCTTAAGCTCCTGCCTCCATGATGGATTGGACCCACAAAATGTCAACCAAAATGAGTCCTTGCACCTTTAAGTTGCCTTTGTGTTTTGTTTCTGCACTGTATCACAATGCAGAAAGTAACAAGTACTCACAGTCTACATGTGCAAGCCCTTGGATTATCTAATAAACCCACATCTTGAAGAGGGAGGGCTGGGGTATCTCAATGGTAGAGTGCAGGCTTACCTGCAGGAGACCTTGGATTCAACCCCTATCACCAAAAGGAAAAAATAAGATGTCAAAGCAGAGATACAGAAATGGCTCATTAATAAAATACATTCATGTGGAAAAAAAATCTTCAGTTCACAACATACCTAAAAGTATATTGCGGATGAATAAAAGAAGATGTGGATGTAAAACTGTTGGGTACAAAAAGGAAATAGGAAGCCAGGCATGGTGCCATAAACCTGTGACACCAGGACTCAAGAGGTAGAGACAGGAGGGTTGAGAGCTCAAGGTCATCTTTGGGGCACAATGAGTTCAAGGCCAACCTGGACTACATGAGACCCTGTCTTAAGATAAAAATAAATGAAAATAAAAATGGAGAGTGTTTATCTATCTGCACTTAAGGTAGGGATGTCTTTTCGGTAAGATACAAAATTCGGGAGCCATAAAAGGAAAGCTTGATAGATTGGATACCATAAAAATCCCAAGGTTTTGCATTGCCAATGACATCATTAAACAGAGTTGAGGAACACAAAGACACCTGAAGAAAATATCTGCCATGTCTACGGCAAATGAGAAATAGCCCTGGTATGCCAAACACACCAATAAATCGATGAGGAAACACTGAGCCAATCGGCAGAAAGACAGGCGGCAACAGTCTAGAAGAAATTCAAATTCTTATGAAGTACAAGAATCTGGCTTGTGACTGCTCACCATTTGTACTTTACTTGACAAACTTTTTTACCTTTCTGTGTGTATTTGTGTGTGAGTATAAGTGCATGCATGGAGAGGCCAGAGGAGGGAGGGAGTTGGGCGTCCTCTTCTACCACTTTCCGCCTTACTTTGAGGCAGGGTCTCTCCCTGTGCCTGGAGCTAGGCTAGCTACCAGCAAACCCCAGCAATCCTCTTGTGTCTCTCTCCGCCCCCAAATGCTACAGTTACATGTGCAATAGACCACACATGGCTTTTTATGGGGGTGGGAGGGATCCAAACGCAGATCCTTCTATTTGTGCATCAAGCATTCTTTACTCCCTAAGCCTCATCTCTGGCCCCTGTTCATAATTCTAAAAGTAGCATGGTGAAAACAAATATACGTATAAATAATGTTTGGGGTATATGCCGAGGGGATGCCCAAGACAAGGCACTATGAATACTGTGCATGCTGTTTCCTAAATGTGTATGCCTAATGACAAAAGTCAACTTACAAATTAGGCACAGAAAGAGCTAATAACGAAATAGAACAATTACAACACTCTTCTAAAATGTTACATGAATATTCCATCTCCTCCCCATCTACACCCCCTTCTCAGATCCAGATAGATATGTCTATTTTAGGACCCCAGGTGACCATGGGTAACTGAAACCAAGGACTGAGAACTACAGATGAGGGTCTGTGGCAGGCTGTAACTGTATGCTCCCATGGTGAATGAAGGTGCATGAAGCTGCAGACTGATACATTCATCAGCCACAAGCCCACGCGGCTGCAGACCCTACAGCCAGCACCATTTAAATGTATCACCACAAAGCCAGGTATGGTAGTACACGTTTGTAATCACCAGGCCTAGGGGTGGAGACAAGTGGATAGTTAGCGCTTGTGAGTAGCCACGTAACCTAGTCCTAGTCAGCAAGCTCCAAGCCAGGGGACCCTGTCTAGAGTACAAGGTAGGCAGCTCCTGAAGAACGACGCTCTGGCCTCCATACACATGTAAACACACATGCAATGCACCTGCACACACATGAACATGCACACACCCTTGCACACATATACACCTGCACACACACTTCCTACTCACATCTGATGCTCAGCATCGCCTCCTAGCCAGGCCAGAGCTGTGTTTTGGAAGCACACCAGTGGCTATCAGGGAGATAGCTATGGACACTCCACTCCACCCCTCCCTTCGGGGGTGGGAACCAGCAACTACTCTAGAGTTCAGTGAGTCCATGGCTGTCTATCACAAGTGTCGGAATCCATCATGCTGCACGCACAACTCACAAAGTGCAACATGTCAGGCACACTGCTCCAAATGAAGTCACATTTATAGAGACATTTACAGCCTCTATATGGGCTACAGACCCCTCATCCAAAATGCTTGGCACCAGAAGTGGTACGGCTTTCTGATTGTTTCAGAATTGGGAATATTTACTGAGATTTATCTTGTGGTTGTGGCCCAAGTTTAAATGAAAAAAAAAAAACATGCTTCATATAGAACATACATGAAGTAACTCTATAAATATTCTCAACTGTATATGGTTTTATTTGGTATTTGAAAGACTTCTGTGCATGACACAAGGTTTACAGAGAGAGAGTGAGAGTTGGAATTTTCCACTTGTGACATCAGATTGCTCAGATAGTTTCAGATTGTGAACCATTCATTTTGAACCATGAGATGAGGAATGTTCAACCTATAATTTGATCTCATTTTGTTGAAAATATTAAAAATAATAAATATGTATGTATTCATATAATACCCAAGTTAAAAAAATCCCATAGAGAAAGAAAAAATTATACACCAAACTAACAATATCTGTCTATGCAGAGGTTAAGTAGGGGGCTTCATTTTCTTGGTTATTTATTTCTGAGCTTTGAATTTTATTATTATTGCATATTAATTTCATAACCAGAAAAATAAGTGGAAAAAAAACTGCTTGTACAAAATGAAAGGCAAAGGGCTCCTGAGTCTAGAAAGCGCTAGGTGCCCCGTCCCTTCAGGACCAAGGTCTTGGCAACCTCCAGCTCCGATGCCAGAAAACACTCTGTGCCTCCTCCAAAGACAGAGGATAATTGCTATAGGAGGCAGGCTCTCACACAGAGTGCTGTCACATCTGTTTATCTTCATTATTAGCTCTTTGTTGTTAGATAATGAAACAATACACAAAATCTCTACCTCCCGCAGACAGCCAGGGACCGAGCTTGCTGGGAGTCAGCTCTGTTTCAGTCTTTCTGAGCCTTTGGGTGGAGCTGAAAGGAATGATCACCCCTGGCTCAAACAACCCGGACCAGGAAGCTAAGGGCCTGCATCTCCCTCTCCTTCAGGGTAAGGGGACATCGCCCCCCAGACATGAACCCCATCCCCAGTCCTGTAGCCTCTGGTCTTTAAAACATCTTAGTGTTTGGGAATGAAATGCTTTAAAATTCATCACCCGAGGGTTCCCATGGAATGTGCTTCCATGCATAGAAAATGGCTACAAAGTCTAGTTTGTAGGAATTGATGTAAATTGTTCCATTTTAAGTTCCTCAACCAGAAATCTAAAAGCCCTTGCTTCCAGCCCAGCAGAGCCGGTCCAGGAATCCATCACTTCTGCAAAAGGAGGACAAAGATCCTCCTGGGGAACAAGACAAGGCAGCTTTTCTGGAGATGCTCAGGGCTGCCAGCGGCTCTGGCTGTCTGGACGCCAGCCGGGCTCCAAAGGCTCCTATCAGTGGTCATCTGACCCAGATGCCCCCTGCGGCTCCATCTATGCCAAGAGACAGGGGAAATTAATTACATCTTTAAAAGCACAAGGGCTCAGGGTTCTAGTCAGGAGCCCTTCCAGGGGTGAGGGTGTCTCCCTAGAGCACCACAGGAAGTCTGGGAAACTTCCCATAGGGCTAACCCCAAGCCCTTGCTTCCCCTCCAACGGCCAAGTTAGAGCAGTGTTCCACGGGGCAACTGTGAGAATGCAGCTGACATGAGGTGTTACAGGTCCCTGCTCAGAGCTGTCCTCCATGAGAGAGATGGAGGGAGGGGAAAAGGAAAGACATTTGGGGGGAGGCAGAGACAGTAGGATCTCTGGGGCTCTCTGGCCAGCCAGCCTAGCCTTCCCTGCAAGTTCAAGGCCAATAGAAAAACCAGGTAAACTGGGTTGTGGTGGTAGCGCACGCCTTTAATCCCAGCACTCCGTAGGCAGAGGCAGGTGGATCTCTGAGTTCAGGCCAGCCTGAGAGCGAGTCCCAGGACAACCAGGGCTATACAAAGAAGCCCTGTCTCAAAAAAGAAAAGAAAGAAAAAGGAAGGAAGAAAAGGAGGGGGAGAGAGAGGAGAGAGAGAGAGAGAGGGGGGGGGGGAAGAAAAGCAAGGAGGATGGTACCCGAGGAACAAAACCCAAGGTTGACCTTTGACCTCCACGTGCACATAAACACAAGTACGAATGCACACACCAAAAGGAATAAAAAGAGGGAAGGAGGAAATGAAGGAAGAAGGGAAGAGAAACAACACCAGGAGGTTCAGCCAGGAAGAAAGCCCCCCCCCATCTCTCATCCTGCTCATGGGCAGTAAAGCGTTCCTGGGGTCACCTACAACATGAAGACTTTGCTCAGCAGTTCTGTCTCAAGAAATTCATCACAAGAGAGACTCATGGGTATCTGAAAGAAGAGAAAGAGGATGAAGAGAGGGAGAGAGAGAGAGAGAGAGAGAGAGAGAGAGAGAACACAAAAACATCAATCATAACAGGAAAACCTTCTCAACACCCTCCGCATCCAGCCCTGGGGACCAGTTCAGAGTGTCAGCACAGCTCAGAGGCCAGGGTGCAGGAAGAAGGGTCTGTGAACACGGACAGGGCCCCGGACAGAGGTCGAGGGGAAGGGCGCTGGCAGCTGTGTGCCTGAGCTCAAGGGAAGGAAGTGCTAAAAGCAGCCCGGGAGGAAAGAGTTCCATGTCTCAGAGTCCTATTTTTTTTCCCTAATGCACTGACTTGTATATATGTAATAACTAAAAATAACATTTTTTTAAAATAAAAATGTTCTCCTACCAAAGCTGCTTGAATGCTAAAATGAGCCTGAAGCATAGGAAATTACCTATATTTGATCACTTTGGCATATAAAAATAACAGTTTCATATGGCTCCATCTAATTTTGCCAAAACTCCGGAGAAGTGGCGGGACCAGCAGGAACCATTTCCTCCAACAGGCTTCCGGAACAAATGAGGGAACTCTGACTCATTCGGGTCCCTGTGCTAGTCATCTTTCCACCACTGTGAGGAAATCCCTGAGAGAACTGACTTACAGAGAGAAAGCCTGTGCTCCGGCCACAGTTTTGCAGGCTGCACTCCGGTAGCAGATGCACCCATTGCTTTGGGCCTCACGTGAGTGGGCGCTGCCCAGCAAACCACGCCCCTCGTGGCCAAGAGGAAAAAAAAAATAGATGAAAAAGGAGCCAGAGGCTGCTGGGGCTGAGATGGGTCTGTTTGTAAGGCCCCTAGCAGTGGGACCAGGACCTGTCCCTGGCATGTGAGCTGGCTTTTTGGAATCTCTTCCCTATGGTGGGTTGCCTTGCTCAGCCTTGATGCAGGCCGGATGAGCTTGGTCCTGCCTCAGCTTGATGGGCCATGCTTTGTTGACTCCCATGGGAGGCCCGTCCCTTTATGAATGGAGATAGAGGAGGAGTGGATGCAGGGGAGGGGACAGAAGGGAGGTGGGAGGAGGGAACGGGAGGAGAGGAGGGAGGGGAAACTGTGGTTGGTATGTAAAATAAATTTTAAAAATTTAATAAAAACGAGCCAGAGTCCCACCATCCCCTGTGGAGGAACACCCCACCTCCAGTGCCCTAGGGGACTCCCACTCAGTTTCCTCTTCTAAAAAGGCCCGCAGTACCTCCCAGCAGCAGAACACAGAACACGAGGATCAAGCCGTTAACACACGGGCCTTTGTGGGACATGTATCCTGACTATCACAGTCCCCTAAGCAGAGTGCGTCTTCTGTCTTCCAAGGGTCATACTTCCTATTTCTAGCCCACCACAAGCTTCCCCTGTCTCACACAACACAGCACCAAGTCCCATGTCACTCAGCACTCACGTGATCTTGCAAAGGGTGTCCCTGCTCCTGCAGGGGGGAGGAGCTAATGATGGACGTGCAGTGCCACCCGGCCAGGCTGCAGGGACAGCTTGGGTCCCTGGCAGGCCCAGCTGAGCCTCCACTGAACCAGACCCATGCCTTCAGGCTACACAGCAGGCCGGAGCCCTGGGGTCTTCTCCCTTCTACTTCATCCTGTGCCTCTGCTAAAGACATAGGAGGTGACAGTTAAGGAAGTTTAAGGAAACTAAAGCTAACATCTGCAGCCCAGGGTTTCAGCTGCTGGGCTCAGTTCTCAGGCAGCCCCCTCCCGTAGGAACCGAGCAGATGGAGCAGTGTGGCTGAGGATATCAATGCCAGCCCAACCCATGCAGACAGTCTGTTCCTTCTGCCTCCATACTGGACCATGAAACACACATCAGCCTTTTGTCTACTGGGATCGATATGTTTTAAAAAGACCCCTGTGGCTCCAGGGATTAATCATAAGAAAGAAGCAGAGGTCAGAGGCACAGCTGTCCACAGTCATCAGAAAAATGAAAAGTGGCCATCCCCTGAGTGGGCTGTGCAGGGTGGTTCAATTCCCCAGGCACCAGATACCAGAAAATGGGTAATACGTTCTTGTGGCTGGGTTTATTTCCCCTGGCAATGATTTCTAAGTAAGGGGAGAAACTGCACCAGAGAAAATTGTTTTCAAGCACCCAGATACTTGGGGCATACAAAAATATATATTCTAAATACTGTTATGTCTTAGACCTTACACACCCAACCCCAAAGCCAAAGTGCTGAATGCTTGGTCCCCAAGTGCTCTAGCCAAGATAGAGACGACCAGATGGTGAGGGCTCTGACCTCATTAGTGGACTCACCCATTGATGGAGTGACCGCTCAGAGGGTTTCAGAGGGACAGGCTCTGCTCAAAAGTGAACTCACCCTGTTTCCAGGCCACCGGGAAGTGAGAGTTCTGTTTGACTCGGCCCTCCTCAGTGATGCTCTGCCTTGCCACCAGCCCACAGCAACAGGACCAAGACACTGAGATCTGAAACCATGAGTCCTCCTCTCCCTTCTCGTCCTCTCTCCTAAGTTCTGCTCCAGGTGATCTGCCATAGAAATGGAATTCTGGCCGCCTCAAACACTAGACCAAACACAGTCCCCGTTTTCTCAGAAACGGTACAAGAGGTCCCATGGGGATGTCCCATCTCAGGCCCTGGAGCTGAATGATGTAGAAACTAGGGGTCTACTACCGAGAGGTACACAGCCCTGGGACTCCACCTGACTCAACCTGAGGTTTTATGGGGGTTTTGTATCGTTGGTTTGTTGTGTGTGTGCAGATGCATGTGCATGCAGGTGTGCATGCGCTTGCAGGTGTGTGGGCAGATGTGTGTGAATGCCTGTGGGGGTCCAAGGCTTACGTCAGGTGTGTTTCCACTCACTTCCTACCACATAGAGAGATCCTCCCTGATTTGGCTAGACCCAGCCCCCACCTCTCAGGGGCTAAGGTGACAAGTGGTCGCGGGGGTGCTGGATCCCCATGCTTGCTCATGTTTGTCCCTGCTTGTCGGCCAGTGTGCCGCCCCATCAGCCAGTTCCCCAGACCCGATTCTATGGTTTTGGAAGGCTGAGACTTACTTACAGGAAAACGACAAAAGGCTTATCACAGTGGATGAAGCAAGACTGGTCCGTCATAACTAAATAAGTTCACACTTGCTTCTCCTTCCCTCGGTTTCCCCAAATGCCCCTTTTCTGTTCCAAGACCCTATCCAGAACACCACATCACACCCAGCCATCTGCCTCCTCGTGGCTGTGACAGCTGCTTAGACTTTCCTTATGATGACCTACACCAACAGTTCTCAACCTTCCTACTGCTATGATCCTTTAATACAGTTCCTCATGTTGTGCTGACCCCTGACCATAAAATTATTTTTGTTGCTACTTCATAACTGTAATTTTGATACTGTTATAAATCATAATGTAAATATATGATATGTAGAATATCTTCTATGTGACCCTCAAAGGGGTAGAGACCCACAAGTTGAGAACTGCTGACCTAGACACTCCTAAAGACTACTAGGGAGGTAGTGTACAGAATGTCACTCAACTGAATCTTGTCTGAAGGGTTCTTTCTCTGATCAAGGATAGATCAGAGAAAGATAGATGCAGGAGACCTGAGGCAGAAGGCACAAATGAACTCAGAGAATTTGCTTTCTACACTTCAGTTCCGGTACTCTGTGTGTGTATGTGTGTGTGACAGAGAGAGAGAGTGTATATGTGTAAAAGAGTATGTGTGTGTGTGTGTGTGTGTGTGTGTGTGTGTGTGTGCGTGGTGTGAGTGAGTATGTGTGAGTGTGTACATGTGTGTGTGAGAGAGAGGAGAATGTGTGTGAGAGTATGTATGTGTGTGTGTGTGAGAGAGAGAGAGAGTGTGTGTATGTGTGAGTGTGTATGTGAGAGGGAGTGTGTGTGAGAGATGTATGTGTGAGTGTACATGTATGTGCATGTGTGTGAGAGAGAGAGGAGTATGTGTGAGTGTATATGTGAGTGTATGTGTGCATATGGGGGGTTGTGAGAGAGAGAGTGTGTGTGTATGTGTAAGTGCACGTGTGTGTGTGTGTGTGTGTGTGTGTGTGTGTGTGTGTGTGTTGCTTATAAAATCCAGCAGGGTCAAGGCAACATCAGGCCCCTTAGAAGTAGAAGACCATCCACAACACAAGATGTACTCTTGTGAGTACACGTCCTCAGGAAGAGAGCTGTGGGGCTTTCTGTGTACGCTGGCTCCTGAGGGCTCCCGATGTTCAGACTCCAAGACAGCCAGCCCCAGGTCCCAGACCTGGGGAATAGCAACCCAATATTCTGCCTCTCCAGATGGACCATATGGAAGCTCTTTTTGAGCCTCAGGCCATATGACTAAATTATTGTACTTTCTGATACCAGGGCTATGTATGAGTGTCCAGAGTGAAGCCAGGGACACAGAGTGAATCCTGTCACATGGCACTACCTCATTTCATTCACATCTTTTGGAAACAACTGCAGAAGAGGATGCTGAGGCAGAGCTGTGCCTGGTCCTCGGGTTTCACTGTGCCAAAGCAAATATATAAATTGAGAAAACATCATTCGACCTTTTTATTGACCAGTTACTGAACTCAAGGCAAAGTGTGGTTTGCTGAGAGCCAGTGAGCATCCCCAGCCACGGTCAGGAGAATGGATAGCGTAAACGCAAAAGAAAGACATGCCAATCGACAATATGAAGAGGCATCCATAGCTTTTATGAAGGTAAGGAGGCAAGAGCCTGCCTCTCCACCAAGCAGCTTTTCAGTTCTAAAGAGACTGACATTCAAGAAGTCCTTGCACAGTGACAAAAAAAACATAGATGAGATGAGACATCGCACATAGGAAAACAAGATGCAAATGTACTCTGCTGGGTACTGGGGTCAAAGCACACCGAATAGTGCCCAGGTAGTCCATCCTCACATCTGGAGAAGTACTGAAAGTGAGTGGACAGTGTCTCCAGTCAGTGTCACCAGAAACACCACAGCATGATAACCACAATCACAACTTCACCAGACACACCACAGCAGCATCACCACAATCACAACATCACCAGACACACCACAGCAGCATCACCACAGTCACAACGTCACCAGACACACCACAGCAGCATCACCACAGTCACAACATCACCAGACACACCACAGC
>CABHPH010128778.1:0-17449 GCA_902168325.1 Peromyscus nudipes | reverse complement strand
TGCACACACGTGCACACACCTGTACATGCACACCCGACCTATGACCACACTGACTGAGGAATGTGTGCATACATCCAGACTCTACTTCTTCCTCATTGTCACTCTCTGGCCAGTGAGGACAGTGGTGCAGGTGTATGTGTCTGCCCCTCTCAGGACAAGCCTAGTCACACTGGAGGGAAGACAGCCTGCAGCTGCTGGAGGCTAAGCCTACGTTCCTGAGTTTCTGACTCCTCACACATGTCTCACTCTGCTCCACCCTACCCATGACAGCTGTCAGCAGCTCTGGATAATATGGACAGATGTTCCAGCACATGGCTCACTTACTACACCAAAAGACCTAAAAACATAAACTGTGTTTTATGTGAACAATGCACACACTTGCTGTCAGAGAGACCTGAGAAATCCATCATCCCTAAATGCATGCACTCACTCAATTGATGGTTCTCCTGTTTGGGAAACAATGGATTCCTCAAGAAAATTGCTAATCAAACCAACTGGGGAAAACCATAAACTATACATATATTTTTAAATTAACAATGCACACAACAGTTCAGAGTCATTCATATTTAGTGCTCCCTTGCTGGGAATCAATTTCAGGAATATAAAACCAAACAAATGAAACAAAAATAAAGCATATGCACACATAAACACACATATATATGTACTCACATCAACTGGGAATTCTAAAGGCCGCCATCACTCTCCCAGCTGCCATTTACTAATTTGGGTTTGTGCAGAAGTGGCTGAATGCTTCCAGACCAAGCACATCTCTCCCCCACTGATTCTAGAGACCAGAAATGCTAAGAACCCACGTTCACTTCAAGTGGAAAGTGGAAAACACCCAGGGCCCCAGCAATGGCAGCTGTTCTGAATGGCCCCCAGCCCTCTTCCTAATCCCCGTGGCACTTGACTCCCCAGCCATCAAGCAACAGATTGTCCAAGCACACACTGCAAACTAACCCTATGTGCATTGGGGTGGAGGATCCCGAGTCTTAGTCGGGCTCACCCAGTTTATAAATACATACCCCAGGAAATGATCCCCCCCAAAAAAAACACCTGGAGGGAGATGTGCCTACACTCCCTCCAACCAAGCCCTCAGGCCAATCCGAGCTTCCTGGTCCTCAGCCTCTCACCTGCAGAGTAAGACAGCACCAGCCACTTCCAGTGAGAAGGAAAAGCATATAAAACAGCAAGCGCCACGAACCGGAGCTCAGCACACAGAGCAGTCTCACGTGGACTCACTTCTGCTGGTTTCTCCATCAAACTACCTTCAGATGCTGGAGTGCTTCCACTTCTAGAAAACACTTCTGGAGTCAGTCAGTGTGGGAATCTCAACCACATACTTTTATCTTTCTTGTTTGATCTTTCAATCACAAAACAACAGATGTACCTGACTTTGGAATGGCACTGCAGAGTTTAGGAAGCCTCTATGCCAGGTTACGTTAGCGGGCTACCACTGAAACTCACAAACCTCACCTCCCAAGCAAAACAGAAAAAGCCCAAATCGGCCTGAAGCCACACAAGTACCCCATGAAGCCGTGGCTATCATAACAGAACCTTGCATCAATTCAATATTGGCTTGCACTCATGCGTCAGAACAACTTCAGACATGGTAAGAAAGGCTCCAAGGCAAAGGAGTTGCTCACGGCCCCAGGGACAGAGGCACAGCCAGGCTGGAGTCAAGTTCTTGTCATGCTAGATCTCATCCTCTCTTGCTACCTCCCCTTCCTCCTGCAGGAAACCGGGGCAGCGCATGCTACCAGGCCAGAACACCGGCAGTGAAGTTAGGCAAGAGAAGGCTTCCATCAGCAAGAACTGTCCACAACAGACAGGCAAAAACTGAGCGCCCTTGAGACACTGGGTCTGACGTGAGGTACGAGACGGGTTTAGAAACATTCAGTGGGGCAGGGGACGTCCAAAAGATGGCTCAAAATGTCAGGGCGTTTGCTGTTAAGCAACCTGATTTATATACCCAGGTAGAAAGAAAGACCTTCCCAAGGAGTACTCTAGCCTCAATATATGTGCATGGGCATGTGCTCCTGCACACACACACGTACATACACACGTGCACACACACACATACATACACACGTGCACACACACACACACACACACACATACACATACGAGTGTATTAAAATGTAATGAAGGGTGACAGGGAACAGAATAAAGTATTAGAGAAAAAAGAAAAAGGAAAGAAACATCCAGATGGAGGAGAAAGGAACCTCTGGTAGCTGGGCCAGCCTGACTGAATACAATCTAAGCCAATAAAAATTCAAAAGGCCCTTCAGTGGGAAACCAGAAGGCCCATTCTGTGGGCTGAATCAGCCTCACCCCCACAGCCCCTTCTGGTCTCCACAAAAAAAGGGGGGGCTTGCACATTGCAGTACCATGGGTCTGTCCTGCCCGTCCCTGACCTCAAGTTTCTGCCCTAGGTTTCAGGATCCAAGCATGAAGATGTCTTGGTTCCAGCCCTAGTTATAGGGAGAGGCAAAGATAATGATGCCTCTGGGGTTCAGTCAGTTGTCATTCATGCCAGGAGAGCACTGAGGATCTACTGTGTGCAAGGCACAATTCTAGATGCTAGGGATATGGAAGTGAACAGTCTTTACATTTAAGTGTAAGAGACAGACAATAAACAATGAGCAGTGTGTGTGTGTGTGTGTGTGAGAGAGAGAGAGAGAGAGAGAGAGAGAGAGAGAGAGAGAGCGAGCCTGGGTGTTAAGAAGAAACACAAAGCTGCATTAACAATGGAGAAGTGATGCCAATGTATGGAGGGTGGTCAGGGAGCTAGTATATGAACAGACAATGGAATAAATAATGGAGCAAGCCAGGCAGGCGTCTGAGGGAGCCAGAAAGCTGATGCAAATGCCTAGAGGCATGAGCAAGCCCAACAACTTGAGGTCAAGGGATAAGAGGGGAAATTAGCTGAAACCATCAAGGATGGACACTGTGATTTGGACCCAGGTAGCCGACTGTGACCGGGTGGGTGGTAAAAACAAAGGCAAATTAGGTAAGGGCTGTCTGCCGGGAGCCTGGGCAGGCTTGAGGGATCACACTTAGGGAGAGAGAACTATGGAAATCAGGTCAAGAATGTAGGTGTAGGGTAGGCAATGGGGAGTCACTAACTACTTAGGAAAGTGAGACAGACTAGCATTGCCCCATCTGACCAAGGGCCAGTCTCAAAGTCCAACCCTAGGAAACCCCAGGGCCAGCACAGAAAGATAACCAGGGCCAGTAAGCCATCTCAGTGAGTAGAGGCACAGGCTACCAAACCCGATGAGCTGAGTTCAATCCCCAGAGCCCATATGGCAGAAGGAGAGAATCAACTCCCATAGGTTGTTGTCCTCTGACCTGTTAGTGTATGCACACACACACACACATACACACACACACACACACACACACAAACTGTTAAAAATAAAAGGGGGGGCAAGCCAACCTGCACAGATGGGGTTGCCCAACTGCAGTACCACCAATGGGTGAAGTTTCCCAGAGCCTGACAGTATGACCTTGAGGGTGCTGCCCTCCTTGGGCTCCCTTGAAGGTCTGGACAGGGACAGAGTGAGGACCAGCTGCAGGAGAGGCGAGAAGCCAGTGCCCATGATGCTGACTCAGCCTGTGCCAGCAGGCTGCTTGGAGACTCCTGCTGGCCCTGCCCCAGCTGGTGGGGGAGGCATAGGAGAGGAGGAGTCGGAGGAGAGATCCCCTCTCAGAGCTGTCACCCAATCATCTTCCAAGGACATGAGTAAGCACCCTTCTGGCCCCTGCCCCGTGGGCCATCATCTCAAGGGTAACCTATGTCAGGAATGCCTACCTGCCAAGCAGTAGCCACACCACTCCCCACCAGTGACTTACATGTCTCTCATCCTCATGGCCACCAGCAAGACAAGGAAGTGGGAACAGGGAAAGAGGGCACACGTCCCAGGCTGTCACCATACCCAGGGCACAGACTGCAGGGCAGGGTATGCAGGTGTGTGCCATTTGCTCTGGAAGGGCCTCCAGGCCAGCGAGGGCTGTGTGTAACCTCCACACCCGTATGTTCCTAGGATCGGAAAGAACACGGTGGTGTCTTTGGAGCCCCTCACCTGTTGAGCCACATATTCAGAGCAGAGATGAGAGAAGATTGTGGGGGATACGCTGAGGGCTAGAGGATTCCTCTGTGTCTAGGTACTGCCACATTCTGCCCCTCCAACAGGCCTCAGTGACCACTGCCCAACCTCTCACAAAGCCCTGGTTCATGCCAACTTCACTGTCAAATGTGTTTTTCCTCTGAGTTCCTCAGTTTTGTCTAGGAAAAGTCAAGGTGTTTTAGCACTCCCTCTCAGCCTCCGGGGGTGTGATTGGTGTCTTTTACAATTATCTTTTATTTTTATCTAGCATTTCTTAGCTCAGTTGGCAAATTGGATATTTATGCACCTCCATTTCACAAACCATCCCCACCGATTATTACTGTGAAACTAATATTTTATTCAATAATTTTTTTTAAAAAAACCCATAGGGGTGTACTTCAGAACTATCGTAGGGATAGTGATACAAACTAGTTAACAAGCTCCCACTTAGGCCTGGAGTTGGTCCTCGATGGCAGCTCCTTCCAGCAAGAAACGACCCTGGCTCACACCTACTCACAGACCAACTGCTTCAATGGAGTCCAGCACCCTAGACATGGAAACGCAGCAGTGGGGTGAGGCCGCCTGCTCCCTAACACCACAGAGATGAGAAGAGCCTGGGGGTGGCCCACTCTACACCCAGCTCAGGGACTTCCCCAAGGGTAAGCAGACTAGGGTTGGTGGTGTTGATAGGAGGGCTGTTGGAACCTCCAGCTGGCTCCAGTTATCTACGACTGCCTTCCACATTGCTCAGAGTCCCTGCAGATTCTAAGTCTGCATCACCGCCTCCCTCTGTCCTAGAGTTCTGAAGCTCAGGAGACCCTCTGCACCCCGTTATGACCACTCAGCAATCAGAGTGCAGGACAACGTGGTTCAGTCACTCTGGCCTGAGTCCCCGGTCTCCAGGCTGTTGCTGACCAGGAAAACCTCTGCCTCGCCTCACTGGAGGGACCCTGACCTAAAGGAAGATTGCCCATTGGCTCTTGGCACCTGCAGATCGGTACTTCAGAAAAAGTTGTTCCTTTGGACCCTTAAAGCTGGCAGGTCTTTGTTTCTGAAACCACTGTCCTTTCTCAAAGGGTAAGCAATACCCATAAGGGGGGTGAATGGGGCTTGAGAGACCAGGGACGAACCAGCCCAGGTAAGAAAGGCTGAGAACAATATGCCAGGTTTAAGAACTTCACCCTGCACAAGGCGAGGGTGAACTGGATACATTTAAATTCGGATTTAAGTCTGGCCTCTGTCAAGTCCCATACAAATAGATATCAAAGAATTAAAAGTCTTCCGAAAGTAAAGTCTAAGACTAGCAGGCTCCGTCTAAGGCACCTTATAGCCAGGGCAGGCCCTTGCACAGCTCCATTGATACCTACTTCTATCCCTGCCGGACTCAGGGGAAGTTCACCCACGGCTTTAGCATATAAAGGCCTGCTGCCCATACTGCCCAGTGTGAAAACAAGGCTCGGAGAACCTGGGATCAATGTTTGCCTTCATCCTCTATGCCCAAGTCCCCTTGCCAAGCTCTGCCTGCCAACAGGAAGTAGCCAGGCCGAGGGGCATGTCCCCACCGCACCCCCAGAGAATACCGGGTGTGGAATTTTTAACTGAGTTTCTCCCCCCGGGCCTCATTATAAAGGGAAAAGGGGGTGGGGTACAGATCAATGATCGGTTGCCTGGGAACAGAGTTGCCGCCCAACATTGGGACTTAGTATCAGTACCAAGCAGCTCCCCCCACCCGGAACGGACTAGCGGCCGGGCCAGTATAGGGGGACCCAAGCAAGTGACCAGTTCCTCTGGCTGCGCCAGGTAGCCCCTCGCCGCGGCACAGCCAGCCCCTGATAACTGAGCCTCCAGCTGGTCCCTGCCGCGCCCGGCCGCTGGTCAGTGACGGCGAGGGTCCGGCGGGTCCGGAGAGAGAAGGGCGCTGGTCCGCAGAACCCCCAGGTCCCAGCGGTGGCCCGCCCTGTCGATGATGCCCCTCTGCCAGTCCAGAGCCCTACAGGGTCCGAAAGGGAGCGCTGGGACTACAGCATCCGAGCCTCCCACTGCGCCCCGGCCCCCCCACTACGCCGAACCCGGCATCCCAGGCTACCGCCGCGGCCACTCGGGCGCCCCGGGCCCCGCTTACCTGCTGCCGCGATGCGCCGCCACCCCCGACTGGGTCGGCGAGGCCGAGAGCGGGGCGCCGCCGCAGCTCTTTGTGAGCCCGCGCCGAGCCGCACACCGAGACTGCTAATGAGCCCGGGAAGCTGGATAGCGGCGGGCGCGCCCCGGACGCCGCGCACGGCACGCAGGGCCGCCTCTGCCGGGTGCACGCGGCGCGGCCCGGGCGCACCGGCACCGACACCGCCCTCGCCGCCGCCACACCGGCCGCCCCCTTACTCCTCCCGCGCCCGACCACCCCGGGACGGCAACGCTTTCCCGAGAGACCCTAGGGATTCAAGGGATTCAAGACCGCGCGGGCACGCAGAGCGCAGACAAAGATGCTCCGGCGCCGAGCGCGGCGCCTCCGGGCGCGGCGCGGGGGACAGCGGCGGAGCCGGCAGACGAGCCCACCTGGGACCTGGGTCCTCGGGACACGGGCTGGGGCCGGCTCCACGAGTCGCGGTGGAGCCCTAGGGAGCACACAGATTCCTGAGAGTGCGATGGGACCCGCCGGTTGGGGAGCCTTAGAAGTCTGGTCCCTGGCGGGCAGAACAGGTGAAGGCGATGCTGCCGGTGCCCGCACCCTGCCCCTGACGCCGCGCTGCCCCCTGGCGGGCTTCGGAGAGCGTGCGGCGCTGAGGGGCTGCGGCGACCGCGCCCTGCTCGGCCGGCTCCGCTCTGTGCCAAGCCCCGGCCCGAATCCCTTGAGTCCCTAGAAGATCATAACCTCAGAAAGCCTTTCTTGAGGGGAGAAGCCTCGTCCTGCTTCCCCACCATCGATCCCCAGGCCTTCTCACCGGGTCCCTGGTGACCACCGACTCTCTGTGTTGTCTAGGCTGTCCGGAATGGAAAGACCCCCTAACCTCTAATACTCCCACAGAGAACCAGCCACCAGCCCCTCCGTGTAAAAAAGCCTCTTGAAGCCCTTGAAGGTTGGGTAGATGCTGGTGTCACCTTTGACCTTTCACTCTGTCCTGTGCACTTGTGGCAACCCGCAGGTCTAAGGCATACAGGGTGCCCTGTATAAGGGACAGGGGCTCCCCTATCTCACTTGAGCCCCCAACGCTTCCAGTTGACCTCGGCTCTCTTTTTTTTCCTTTCAGTGGTGGATTGGGATGAAGGCTAGGTGCCGCAAAATCAGAGTGTCACAGAAGAAAGAAGGGCTGGGTGGGGTGCGGAGAACTCTTCTTGATATCCACAGTGCCAGAAGAGACCCTGAGTAGGGCCAGGAGAAATGCTGAGTGTGGGGGCAGATCTAGTAAGGACCTTCTGGGGCTGTGGCCTGTCTGCCTCTCTCCCCGTCTCCCTTCATCTCCTCTCCCAGAGCCAGTCACAGCAGAGCAGCTTCTGTGGCCAGGACCCAAACAGGTCAGCTCCACCCTAGACCCGTTCTCCCTCTTCCTAGAGATGAGCATATCTTACTGATTATTTTCTATCACCTTAAAAATTCAGACAGAAGTCCAGCCCAAGCTTTTCTCTAAATGCAAATGGTTCCACAGTTTTGAATGTTGTGTGAGGTCCAGAGGTGTCCATGTGCTTTGCAGTGCACGGGACTTTGTGCACACACCAGGCAAGCACTCTACCGACCTACCCGGAGCTATGTCCCAAGACCCTTGTTTTCTTGAGATAGGTTCTTGCCATGTAGCTCAGGCTGCCTTTTAACTCACTGTCCTTTCTCGGCCTGCTAAATGCTAGGACTACAAGTGTGTGATGTCTCCCTTGGCAATCTTGCTTGGCACTAAGGTGATCAAGCTCCAAGGAAATTAGACACCTATGCTTAAAGATCTGTACTCAGCACCCACTATACCCTGTGTCTGGATGGCTTGAGGCCATGCCCCTCAGTAACTGCCTTTGAGCTCTTTCCAGACTCACAAATAGTAGTCAGGAGCAACAGTGTCTGGTGTCCATAGAATCAAACATCCAGGCCCACACCCAGCTTCACTCTAGAGAGACTGGGTCAGCCCCGCTCTTCAAGAATGGAGTGAAGGATGTACTAAGCTTGCTACAAAAGTGAAAACTCCTGCCTGGAAATCAGCTCCATAAGCAAAGAAACCATAAAAAGAAAATGTTTGCAAATCAATCATAGTTAATTTCACTAATATATGCATGATACTGAGAAGTGCTTTTAAAGAAATTTTGACTGAATTAAAGATAAAATGGGCAGTTCACAGGAAAGGAAATACAAATGACTTTTATCTCTTTTAACACTTGTATTACATTTAAAGTGTGTGTGTGTCATGGTGTGTGTGTATGTGTGTGTGTGTGATGGCGTGTGTGTCAAGGTCATAGGACAGCTTTCAGCAGTTGGTTCTCCCCTTCCACCATGTGGTCCCAGGGATTGAACTGAGGTCATCAGTCTTGGCTGCAGGCTCCTCTTAACCGCTGAGTCATCCCACCATCCTACAAACAACTTTCAACACATGTGGAGCTGGGAGTGTGTCTCCACAATGGAACACGTGCATAGCATATATGAGACCCTGGCGTCGCTCCCCAGCATCACAAAAGAAAAGCAAAGCAAACTGAAATAACACTCAGCTGGCATTGCTTTTACCTGTCAGAGACTCGGGTGACAACAGCACACTATGTCCCAGAAGTCAAGGGGGAACTGGCAGACTCCCTCACTACCCAGGAGTGTAAACTGTAGGACATCTACGGAAGAAAATTCAACCACTCCTGTTAGAATGGCATGTGCCTATTACTTTGTACCTGTCAGCTTTCTCTAACAAACCTGCCATGAGAGCCTCTTAAAGGGGAAGTTCATTAGGCTCAATCTCCAAGGTTCCAGTCCACTGGTCAGTTCACCTTGGCCCTGACACAGTTGACCTCTGGTGACACAGGACATCATGGCTGCGAGTACATTGCAGAAGAAGCTGCTCACGGGGCCGGGGGGCGGGGGGGGGGGGGGGGGACCACTTACAGTCCCCTTTGAAGGACACGCCTCCAATGACCTAACTTCCTCCCTCTGGACCTCACCTCCTAACAGTGCCAGACTGTGGACCACACATTTAACACACGAGCCTTTGGGAAATAGTCATCTAAACTGTAGCAAGCCCTTTAACATAATTCCAGCTCCGACCTGTCGAAGGGTTCTTGGGGGGAGGAGAGAAGAATGAGGAAGTATTAGTTAGAAATATAGACCTAGGCGAAGAGAAAGACGGAGACACAGGATAGCTTTGGGAGGGTCCTGGGTCAATACCTAGTCACCCAGAGTTTTATTCTAATGGGCTTTTTATACACTACCAAGGAGAGAGGCAAAAGACCTCCCCCTTTCAAGATCAAAGCACAATGTACAGCCAAGTGTAGACCCTTCAAAACACCTGGTAACCACACCCTTGGCCAAATCATTCTATTATGTAGCTCTGCTAGGTAAAGCAAGCTCAGATTCTCTGGTCTTGAGTAAAGTCTTACTAGGGAGCCTCTGTGCATTTCTACAGGAATAGCATACATGTGCAAAGGGGCCAGAAGCATGGTCACTGTAAAGTAAGGGACTACTGCAGCCTTATTGTTCCTGAATGGGGGACAGTTATGCACACCGGGCATATCTGAGCCCGGCAATTGCATGCAGTCAGAGAGAAGAGAGCAGAGTCCCATGGGACGGTCTCTGGAACATAGTGGTAAGTGAAAGGACAAGGAACACAGATGGGTGTCCATGTCCATGATTAAAGGGAAAGGAAGCAGTACACCTGTAATCTCAGCACTTGGGAGGCTGAAGCAGGAGGACTGAGTTCAAGACCACACTGGAGTATACAGGAAGACAGACGGATGTAAAAGGGAGGAGAGGATAAAGGTTGACTCAGGAGATGCCTTCATGCAACTGTAAGCCTCTCCCAGAAGACCACAAGAAACTAATAAGATGCTGGTCATCCATGGATAGAAATAAGTGACCAAACAGGAGTAACAGAAAAAGTTTCCATTGTCTACTCTTTTTGCTTTTGAAATATTGCACATTATCCATCCCTGGCTGTTTTATTTTTTTTAATTATTCATAGCTTCTGGGGTAGATCCTTTGGAGGATAAAAGACCTATGGCATCCCAGCACACACACACAAATGAAGTTGCTCATCTGGCCAGGAGAAGTAGATCTATGGAAAGAGACCAGGTCCCAAATCCCCCTCCAGGGCATTTCCTCAGTCACATGAAGACCTTCCACTAGGTATTGACCCCCAAAGGTTCCATCAACTCCCACTAGTGCCAGCAGGAGACCAGGTGTCAACATGGCCTTGGAGGGACACCTGAAATCTCTGGTCCCTTCCTCTGGGGAGAGAAATCAAAGTAGGTAGCCTGTGTATTTGGATCACATGGCTATGCTACCTACCACCACTTACTGGCTGTATTCATGAATTGCAGGCCTGTTGCCAGTGCATGCAGGGCAGGAATCGTGACCAGGTCAGATTTCCTGCAAGGCATTGTGAAACTGCAGCCAGATTACTCAGCTCTTACCATGACTTATTTCTTAAAATAATACATGCCTTTCTTGTATAGGAAAGAATATAGACATTTTGAGTTATATACTAGGGAGGATGATTCCTTAATAACTTCCAAGCAACAGAAAAATTGCCTTTCATTCCTGTGCTGAATATATAAATAGATGCATCTGATTGATAAAGACACGTCTTTGTTCTGTGGAATGGGCAGACCATCTCCCCTAACCCAGAGTTACTGCTCAGCAGAAGCCTCTCTGGGTCTCACCTCTCTTAATGTCAAGCACTTGGGTCCCCCTTCTTCACACCACCTTTCATCCTCATACTATCTGAAGAATCATGATCCAGCAGCCAGACCTAAATCTGTCTTAACTAATACACTATGTGTGGCAAGGCCTTAGGCAAATCACCCAGAGCCTGTATGTCAGTTTCCTCCTCTGTTCCCTTTCTAGGGAGACTGACTTCAAAAATCCCTAGTATCCAGGATGTCCAAGGACAAATGTATCCTCAACCATATCTTGATGCTCTTACTGTCAGGATTTAGGTGAGTGAGGACATTACCCACCAGAGCACACTCTAAAGGATTCTTCCACATCTCAGACCTTTGTATTGGAAGATGGGACGTGGAAATGCCTTTGATGACCATGGAAGCAAAGTACCTCCCTAAAAAGTAACTACTACTGATTTCTTGGCTGAGGGTAAGATGTAGATTCTGAAAAAAATAATCAAGGCTTTGTAGCAACAAAAAAAACCCATAAACCACAGAAGCCTCTGGTTCCCATCCCTCCAAATCCTGGCCTCTGGAGCCACAGTGGATAGAGTGAAGGGTAAGGTACCTGAGGAGAGGGGTGAACACGCCCTTGCTGCAAGGCAGAGCCTCTAAGGAAGGAGCAGCTGACATGCCTGGGAAAGGCAGCGCTCTGCTCCTTGTAAGAGAAGTTACTAACTGAGTCTGGTCAAGGTGGGGTGGAAAATCACCACAGTGCAGTCCTTTGCTCTCTGGTGGCGAGAACAGAGAGCAGGTCACGGAGACAAGGTGTGTCTCTCGGTAGCATCTCTAGTAGAGATGACAGACAGTACAAACAGCAGAGTCACTGTGATACAGTTGCTGTCCATGTTCACAGGTTTCACAGCTGAGATCCAAACAAGAATTGAAAATATTTGGAAAGGCCAGTCTGGGGATTTAGCCCAATAGTAGAATGCTTGGGTAGTATGGGCAAGGCTCTGGGTTTGATTTTCAGCACCGCAGACACAAGGGCAGGGTGAGAGGTGGGGACTGGCTTGAAACATATTGTATCTGTCCTGAACCCATATTGATTTTTTTAGTCCTTATTCCTTCAACAATGCAGTGTTAAACTATTTTACAGCATTTTCATATTAGGTCTGACAAGCTGAATGAAGATGAAGTAAGGTCTACAGAAAAGTGTATGTAGGTTCTGTGCAAGTGCTGTGCCCTTTCTTTACAGAACTTAAGCATCAGCTGGGCCTGGTGGCATATGCCTGTAATCCCAGCACTTGGGAGGCAGAGGCAGGTGGATCTCAGTGAGCTTGAGGCCAGCCTGGTCTACAAAGTAGTTCCAGGACAGCCAAGAGAAATAGTTTACAGATCTTGGCATCTTCAAGGGGTCCTGAGTCCATCTCTTGTCCTTTGTGAATGCTGGATACTGAAGAGTGTCTGTAATAACACAAGGCACTTCAGCATGCCTGTGTAAAAAGGGCTTGAGCTGTACCAGCACAAACACGTGTCTTGCTAATGGAGAGGAGATGGACAAACTGGGAATAACCCTCCCATGTGAGTCAGGCCAAAGAAAGGATGTTGGAGCAACAGAAGGTGAGCTTCAAAGGGGACCAGGACAATCCAAATCAAAGCCAGGCTTCACAAGGCTGGTTGTGCACAGCAACTCAGAGGAAGGAGCATCTTTCCAAGACCCCAAATGCAGCCTGAGAGCTCCAGGTGACTGTTTTGGGTACCTGCACCTGTGGAGATGTGTTAGAAAGGCCAGAGATGGGCTGCACACCAAGAGAGAGCCCCACGCATGCGAGAGCATCTGGAGTGGCTACAGGCAAAGCCTTGCACCCATGCAGATCCCAGAGCTGAGCAGAGGCACCTGAGAGACTTGGCCACAGGAGGCCCAGGAGAATTCACCTTCAAGGCTGTCTGTGGGCATGGAGAAACTGGCCATTCAAAGTCTGCAGACCTGTCCCATGGTCACTGGGGCATCCTAGCCCAGAACAGTTTCAACCAGGATAGAGAGGCCTCCTGCTGGCCACCTTGTTACACTTCTGTTATGCTCAGGAGAAAGGGAGTAAGTAGCACTTGTGACTCGTAACCAGAATTGAAGCAGGCAGCGAGGCAACACCCTCTGCTCTTCTTGAGCCGTGGACATTGCACCACTGGGTGTTTTTGCCCAAGACAGGTTGCCCTTCTGGTGATGGCTACTCGGATGTTCCCTTAGGACCCACCATCCTCATCCTCTGCCCCCTGGATTGGGATCTGGGTTTGCCCCTCCTGTGCTATGGGGATGAGCACATGAGTTACATCACAGCAACCCACGTATTCCATCCCTTTTCTAGGTCTAAGCTTGGTCATGTGATCCAGGTCACTCCTGTCAGACTCCGTATGGTCTAGTCTCGGTCCCCCTCAACTGAGATGGTACTCAGCAGGGATGATGCGAGCTTCCAGCTGTGGAACAACAGCTGGAACTGTTGTCAGAGCAACAGCAAATGAAAACAGAGGATGAACAGATAAAGAGCCATGGTGATATCACTGTGGGTTCTGGATCCAGCCATGCCCGATCTCCCTGCCTCTAGACTTTTCAGCAGTATGAGTCAGTTCTGCTTTCAAGGATACTCCTGTAACCTTAGGAATCCTGGCTGATGGAGTAGGGGAGACAGCTCAGTGAATAAAATGTGTGCCAACATGAGGACCTGAGTTTGATTCCCCAGAAGCCATGTGAGAACAGCTGAGTTCAGCGGCATGCAGGAGAACACGCAGCAGCTCCATCACTGGGGAGCCAGGAGGATCCCCGGAGCTTGCCCATCAGTGAGCTCCAGGTTCAGTGAAGGACCCTACCTCAAAAGGAAGATGGAGACGTGATGGGAGAAGACATGTGACACCAGACTCTGGCCTAAACACAGAGGTAGAGACAGAGGCAGAGACCAGCTAATACAATGAGAACCGGATGGCTGTTTATTGTTCCTTGTGGTTCCCAGTAACAACACGTACTAGGGAGCCGCAGAATCATGAGGTTCCAAGAAGAACAGCAACATTTGTTGTCCTGGGTCCTGGGTCAGCTTTAGAAGCATTCTAGGGCAATGTGTCCTGAAGCCAGGGCACCGTGTCCAAGAGGAAATGAAAGCATGAGGTACCTGTGTGGCAACAGTTCAGAGCTGCTTTGGGAGGCTGTGTGCACTGGGGCCCAACTCCTGCTAAAGCCAGGCCACAGTGTGGTGCTCCAAGAACATTCTATTAATGGTTACACTTGGTTCTGTGTGACCATCCACATGACCCAGGCATGCAAGATGGCTGGCTCTATTGAGCTATACTCGGGGACTCAGAGATAACCACACAGTGTCGCTTTTCCATAGGGCAGGACCCTAAGCTGTGAGACCTCACCCAAAACCCCAAGTTCATCTCTCCTTTCTTCCTGCTCTGCTGAACTTGGTTTACCCATGAGTGACCACATTTTCCAGACTCCCCTCAGAACATGGAGGCTGAACCAGGACGTCAGTGGCTGTTTGGTATCAATTTTGTGAATGATCTGGCCAAGTCTAGAGGTGGGCTTGTCAAAACTTAGGGGAGTGGTACTCCTGGAATTTAGTGGGTATGGTCCAGGTGACCTGCAGAGCACAGAAGATCTGTCTAGAGAATAAAGCATCTGCCTAAACCAAGAGGCCATCAGGCTTGACACTGACAACCCCTCCATGTCCCCTCCTAATGTGTTTGTCCACTTATGTGTGTGTATGTGGGGGGGGGGGATTGTACAAAGATATGAATGTGAACCACAAGTTGGGAGTGACCGAGAATGAGGAAATCTGTTGCTGTATTTCCGTAGTATAGTGGTGACAGAGCTGTGGCCAAAAACAGCCCCTGGATCCAGCCAGAGACACCATAGGCTGCTCACCACAAGTGAGGCCATGCTCGTCCAGCCTGCCTGGTCATCAGCAGACGACTCTGGGGGTAGATCTGGGTCAGCTATACCATACCCTGCTCTCTGACCATCCTTGAGACGGGGTCCGGCCAGGAGCATCCTGATCGGAGAGCAAATGCCCTCAGCACAAGAAGAAGGAACTAAGTTGGGGTCCTTCTTTCTCAGCACCACCCCCAGAAAGATGACCCAAGACTCCACCTGGCTGTGTCTCGTGGGCCACAGTGTTGAGAAACAAGCCAGCACCCGACACCTGTGTGAAGGGCAGAGAGCCAGCAGTTGACCCCCTGCTGAGGTAAGGGGTGCTGCCTTGCACCCCACGACTCTCACGGTTGTCTCACCAGTCCACTGTTTCTCACCCTGCACCGATGGCCATGCTAGATTCCACTCACCTCCGTGGTCTGGCCACCTGTCTCAGACACATTCCTGGGACTCTTTCGAAAAAATTGTGTGTGCCTGGGAAGCTCCTTCTAGTTTCCAGAGAAAGAGGAACCATTCCTTAGCAGCTGGGGCACATTCTCTCGGCTGTAGTCCTTTGATGCATTCTCAGAGAAGCTTTGGTTAAAGAGCCTCCAGGGCAGAAAGCCTACCCTTCCAGGTGCTCAGTTCCAGCATGGCCTGGTAGCTTCCGGCGCCACTGCTGCCAGCCTTGCGGCAGGGACCCCAGGCTGGCCTGAGAAGGTCAGTCATTGTCTGTCAGCAGCTTGCAGCACCCAATCATGTGTAGTCCTAACAGGGGCCTTTGCTGGTGTCCTGGAGTCTCGTGCAGGACCCTCTCCCCAGTACGTCAAGAAAGCCCTCCACACATTGCCCATCTAAATAGACTGGACCCGGGAAGCTCAGCTGCTGACTTGTCCCAACCTGCACCTTCCTTTTTCACTTCCGTTGTGCCTGCAATCCTTTATTCACGCATGTGGGTAGCAGCTCCCTGCACTCAGACAGGCTCGCCTGCTTAGATACAGAGCACTCCCCGTGTGTTCTCAGCTCCTGCACAGTGCCCACTGCAGAGTAGACACCCAGGAAAGGTTTGCTGGCTGAATGTGTGAACAGGTGAAATGAAGTATTGATGAAGCAATTTCAAGGCCTCCCAAATACCTCAAATCTGTTTTATCTGCCTTCCTTGGGTGTGCCCTCAGCCTCGACTACTTATCACCTATTAGACAGAAGTATTCTTACAAGGCCTGTCATCACTTCACTAAGTTCATTCTTGAAGGGCACAATGGGGCTTCAGAGAAGACTGGCAGAGGAGAAAGAAACTGGGGAGCAATGGCTGGGAGAAATGCGGGTCCTGACCCAGATAGACAGCTGCATGGCATGGCTTCACTTGACACCAAACAGTAGCTCCTCCCAGGCCTGGGTCCCGTAGAGACCCCGGATGATGGATGGGAATACTCGGAGGCAGCACCCCTCGTGGTCTGGCTTACAGATGTGAAGACAGCAAGAGCAGAGGGTGTGAAGTGCACCAGCCTGCCCTGAATTTGTTACAGGACTCTCAAGTCACCATGGGCAGGATGGGAAACAGCATCTGGCCAGGAGCATCAGTGGAGTGTGGAGCCTCCAGCTGCCTAACTGGACGCAGCTCTAGGGGCCCACCTCTGAACGAATGGCCTTTTTCTATGGAATGAGGATCAAAGGGTTGGGGTTTTGTTCATTCATTTGTTTTCAGTACTGGGGATTAAACCTAGCACCTCATGTATGCTGCTTGGGTGCTCTTCCGGCGAGGTAGAGCCGTAGTCCTCTTCTTACATTTTTAATTTGAAATGGGTTTGTGCTGGTTAATTTCTGTCAACATGACACAAACATAAATGTATCAGGGAAGAGGGAATCTCAACTGAGGTGTTACCTGTATTGGATTGGCCTGTGGGCGTGTCTGTGGGGCATTTTCCTGATTAATGATTGAAGGGATGTGGCACTATGGGTGGTACCACCCCTAGGCACGTGATCCTAGGTTCTATATGAAAGTAGGCTGAACAAACCACAGACAGTGAGTCAGCAAGTAGTAGTCGCGCGCGCGTGCGCACACACACACACACACACCATGCTCGCTGTATCAGTTCCTGCCTCCAGGTCCCTATCCTGCTTGAGTTACTTCCTTGGTTCCCCTCAGTGATGGACCGTGATGTGGAACTGTAAGCTGAAATACCCTTTCCTCCCCAAGTTGGTTTTGGTCACTATTTTTTCACAACAGAAAGCAAATTAGAATGAGTGTCTCATGAAGTTGTCCATCCAGATCCTAAACTCACTGTACAGCCCAGATGGGCCTTAAATTCAGTCTCCTCTTGAAGAGCTGGGCTCGCAGACCTCTGCTACCATTCCTCACCAGGATCTAAGGTTTGATTTAATGTTGATGCTATTTCAGTCTCATATACAACTGAAGGGTTAGGTTGTACATTTAGGAGTTGGGATTTAGTGAGCAGAGTGTATGAAGATATATGCATGAATCTATTCAGCTTGGAGGATCCCAGGCCAGGCCATAATTCATCAACTTTAAAGCTTTGGAATGCTCCACATTTTAACATCTGTTACTGGTTGGATTGTGTCTCCTCCTAAAGATGTTGAACACCTCATTCCCCAACACTTTGAGTATGGTCTTATTTGCAACTGATAAACAAGTTAAGCTGGGGGGGGG
>CABHPH010128777.1:0-39155 GCA_902168325.1 Peromyscus nudipes | reverse complement strand
AGTGGCTGTTCTGTCTCTGACCCCAGATAAGTTTATTAGGGTGCACAATATTTTGGGGAACACAATACCACCACCTGTGTGTGTGTGTGTGTGTGCATACCCATGCATATGCACATGCATGAATGTATGCTATGGCCCACACGTGTGGAGGTTAGGGAACAAAATATAGAAGTGAGTTCTTCAGACTTGGCAGCAGATGCCTTTACCTGTTGAAATATCTTGCCAGCCTTTCACCTTATTTTTTGAGACAGGGTCTCTCACTGAAACTGGAACTTACTAAAAGGCAAGACTGGTTGGCCAGTGAGCTTTAAGGATTTGCTGATTTCCATATACCTCCAGCTCTGGGCTTATAAGCACTGGCTGCCTTTGGGCCTGGGTGTTTTTATTGTTGTTGTTTTTAACATGGGTAGGTGCTGGGGGATCAAAGTCATCCTCATGCTTTTGTGAGATATTTTATCAGCTGAGCTACATCCCAGCCCAAGTCAATTTGCCTTCAATTGGTCTCTATGGAGAAAAGAATATTGAAAATTATGAGAAAGGTTAATGGATCTTGGATTTTTAAAAAAGAAATGACTTAATTTCTATTTTACTCTAGTTACCCAATGAAAGCAGCCTTAGGTCATCTGAAGCTAAACATAGCCACTCACCACTATTCATAATGTGGTGTTGTTATTGCCCAACCCCAATGACAAAAGCTAGTAAGACTTCTGGTTCTTCTAAGATAGAGTCTCTCCGCTCCTCAACAGTGCTTCATAGAAATAAAATAGCCTGGCTGGGCGGTGGTGGCGCAAGCCTTTAATCCCAGCACTCGGGAGGCAGAGCCAGGTGGATCTCTGTGAGTTCGAGGCCAGCCTGGACTACCAAGTGAGTTCCAGGAAAGGCGCAAAGCTACACAGAGAAACCCTGTCTCGAAAAGCCAAAAAAAAAAAAAAAAAAAAAAAAAAAGAGAAAGAAAGAAATAAAATAGCCTGGAAATTAAACTACAAACTGTAGCTAGAGAGTTTTCTCTCCGGGTCCCGCCAAGCCCAGGCAGTCCTACAGCCCACTTATAAAATAAACACACAGACACTTATATTATTTAAACTGTTTGGCCTAATGGCTCAGGCTTCTAGCTATCTAGTTCTTGCATCTTAAATTAATCCATTTCTATAAATCTATACCTTGCCACGTGGCTCGTGGCTTACCGGCATCTTCACATGCTGCTTGTCATGGCAGCGGCTGGCAGTGTCTCCCTCCGCCTTCCTGTTCTCTCAATTCTCCTCTCTGTTAGTCCCGCCTATACTTCCTGCCTGGCTACTGGCCAATCAGTGTTTTATTTATTGACCAATCAGAGTAACACATTTGACATACAGACCATCCCACAGCAACAAACAAACATGGACCCTGAAGTCATACATGGAAGAAGGATTGTCCAGAGACCTCCTGACTAGATGAAAATGGAGGTGAGAGTGGGGATACTGAACTCCCTGGGTTTCTGCATGTCACTCATGTGAGGCAGACAGGGCACTACAGAAGCAGATTCCCCTTTGGCAGAAGCAAGCAAACCTCCCAACTCCAATTCTCCAGTCAAGTGGTGTTAGCAAAGCAGCATGGTGTTGATCTTCTTTCCCCCTTTGGAAGAAATGAACACGGAAATGAATTTGTAATGGTGTTGGAGGAGCTGAGTTTCTGTTCCTTGCCTAAAACAGCCAGGGCTCGAATTCTCCACCAGGGCAGTGTCAGTGGTCAGCTGAGCCTCTGTCCTCAGCCAACATTAATTTTCACTGGTAGACAGTATAAGGCAAAGCTGGTTTCAAATTAGGCTTCATTCCTCCAACTCCTGCCCACGACCCTCTGGGAAGCTGACCCTCCAATTTTCTTTGGCATCACAAGGAGGCAGAATGGAGTTGATTCTCTGGTTTGCCTCTTCCCTGGTGTCAGTGCCAACCAGAGAGGAGCTGACACACCTGTGCCTCTAGTGTAGCAGTGACCCAGCCTTCTGTTTTACGTCCCCTCTCCCCACTTAAGAGACAGTAGTTAGCCAGAAAGCTGATCACACAGTCTAGCTCAGAGTCTGTAAGGTCACTGCATGAGTCAGTGTCCCAGTTTACCAGAAGGTGACTGCGGGGGAGGGAGGGTTTGAACTTTCACCCCACCCTCTGCAGCTATGCAGCTGAGTCAGGGCCCCATTTTGTTTTTTTGTCCAGCAGATGCTTTGGAGAAGCTTCACCAGGAAGTTGAACAAACACACTCACCTGACCTTTGAGCTGTACCTGTTAAAGGCAGCTAGGACCCACAGCCTTTGTCTATAGGGTACAACAAAGTCATGTGTTACACGAAGAATCAGCAAAATCACAAGAATAGGAGAAATGCCAGTAGACACCAATGCCAAGGTAAATAAGATATTATAATTATCTGATGAGGGTTTTTATGTGACCATCAAAAGAACACTTCAACCAGCATTTACAGACTTTAAAAAAAGTTTAAAAATACTCCTGGGGGAGAGGAATACTCCTCACGACTGGGAGCATAGCTGCTAGAGGGACTTGCCTAGCATACACTAAGTCCCTAGGTTGATCTCTAGTATCCCATTAAAAGCTGGGTGTAGGTGCATATCTATGATTCCATCACTCAGGAGTGGAGGCTGCAGGATCCAGCGTTCAAGGAGGATATGTAGTCCTCAGTTACACAGTGAGTTTGAGGTCATACTTCATCCCACCCCTCCAAAAAAAAAAAAAAGAATTATGAAAAGAAACGTAGTGGGTGAGAAAACTGAAACAAAAAAAACAAAAAAAAAGAAAACCCCACTGGATGTGCTCAGAAGCACAGTGGATGTACAGAGCTTCTGTTTGGGCAACTCAAGTTTTGGATATGGAAATGTGATAATTGTAAGACATTTAATGAAACTGAATTATAGATTTAAGTGATGAATTTTACATATAATTTTGCCACAGAAAAATGAAAACTCATTTTAAGTTTTGCAGACCTCAATACTTCTGTTAAAGCCTTTGAGTGTTTATCACTAACTATGACTCAGTGTCTGTCAGTGCATATCTTTCTTTATTATAAAATTTATAAGGGGAAATGGAGGGAAGGGTCAGTTAAAAGTACTTGTCGCTCTTCCAGGGGACCCAGGTTCAATTCCTAGCACACACATGACAACTCATAACCATCAGTAACTTCATTCCAGGGGACCCTGATATTTATTAAGCAGCAAAATATTATTCATTAAGCAGCGCTGTTTATCGTGCGAGAAAAGCCACAAGGTACAACGAAACCCACTATAAGAGTTTGTTAATGGAAGGGAACAGAAGGGGGTGCTTAGGCCTATGGAAAGATCATGCGGGAATAGAGAGGAGGGATAGGTGTAACTCACTTTTTATAGGTTCCCCCAAATATGCACATATGGGCTTATGTAGCTACGCCATGCCATGCGCATAGGTTACGTGATCACGCTGCATGCAAGTTACATGATCATGCAGCCACATGGATTATGTAGGATGTAAGGCCCTGGGATGACTAAGCATCTTGCTTGGCTACTGGACAGTGCATGTGAGGTCCTGTAGCTAGGGAGTGGCTAGGAATTCTAACATTCCAGATTCTGTTCTTTATAAAAATGGCGAGTGAACAGGAATGGGAGAGCTGTGTCTCCTGAAACTGTTTCCAGCTGACTTGGTGGACTTAGGTTAACTTTTGGGGGTAGGGAAGGGGGTTTTTGGGGTAGTGGATTGTCCTTTGCTGCTTTGGGAATCATTCATCATCTTCCGCTGCTTCAGGCTCTGTGACTGTTTGAGTCTGACAAAGTGCTGGTAAGGCAGAAGAGGAAGTTTAGAAAAAATTTTACCTTGGGGGTATCCCTGAGGGGTCCCAGGGTGAGGGAGGGGCATCCCTGAACCAGGAAAGTTTGAATTATACTTATCTGAAGTGGATCTGACCTGTCTAGGTGGATTCAAGCTGGCTCTGGAGCTCGGAAGAATTTTTAAACATATTAAGAAGCAGTTGCAGGGAATTTAAAATCTTGAGCTGATAGCCATGATATTTTAATGTTTAGTACTCTGCTATCAGAATTTTATTGGTTAGTGTCAGAGAGAGAGAGAGAGAGAGAGAGAGAGAGAGAGAGAGAGAGAGAGACCTGGAACATGCTTTTAATTTTCACCTGAGATAAACCTTATCTAAGACAAACCTCAAGGCACCTGTTTTCTTTATTAGTTTAGCATCCAGGAGACACAGGTGAACAATTATGGACTGTTATATTAAAAACTGTTTTTTGCAGAGTCCAGATCCTTTTGAGTCTGGGGGTGTAAATGTCTCTGGACTGTTACTGTTCCTTACCACCTGGGTATACTTGATGGTCCTTGGCCTCTGGCTCTATGGTGGTCCTGTAACAATTAGCTGAGTAGCAACTGTATAATAATAGGGGGATGGTGCCCAGCAACAGAAGGGTTCTGGGTGTCCAAGACCCTGGGGTCCACCTGAGAGCCTGGCAAAGGAAAGGAAATGCCAGTGCTAGTAGGCTGGGTGACTAGGAGGAAAAGAAGAGGTGGTGCTGATGAGTCTGGAATAAGGCACATGGGGTGCGGAGGGGGAGCAAATGAAATAAAAGCTCCTACCTTAGCTAGAAAATCCCTTCCCATTAGGGGACAAAGGGCAGGTTGGCACAACTAAAAATGTGTGGGTGAGAGGGATGCCCCTGAAAATACAATTAAGTAGTGGGGTCTGGTGATGTAGTTAAGGCTGTCCCCCTACCCTGACAATAGGGAAATGAGGAGAGGTGGGTTCTCAAAACTCCCTCATAACTGAGTAAGTGGCTCTGGTGTCCAAAAGGAAGGAAATGGATCACCCTGATACTGTAATGGCTAGCCTCGGCTCTCTTCAATTGTCTATCATCAAGTTTAGGAGATCAGCTGGAGGGTGGTCTTTGTTTGATGTCCTCAAGCCTTACTCCACTTCGGACAAGGCCCAGATGGTGGCCTGTGTGGAGCAGGGGACGCACAAGCCCAGTGGCCTTCTCTACCACACTTAAAACAGGGACCTGGAGGCCTTTGGGCAGCCGGTCGGAGAGTGTGCCAGCATTTGGCAGTTCTGTTTATGGCTTTCTCGTCTCTCCCATGGTACACCTTGAATGCCACCAAGACTTCTGCCTGTGGGGTCAGAGGCCCTCTCTCCAGAGGCTTAAGTTTAGCCCTGATGTCAGGGAAGCTATGTGAGACAAAGTGGGTCATAAGGAGCTATCTGCCCTCTGGGCTCTCAGGATATAGGTTAGTATATTGTAAGAGAGCCTTTGTAAGCCATTCTAAAAAGTGAGATTGACTTTCTTCCTTATCTTGAATTATGTTTTTTAGCTTTTCATAATTTACTGGTTTGAGGGCAGCCTTACGAAGACCTGCCAGGAGGCAAGTTGTAAACTGATCCCTAACTAGAGAGCCACCTGGGGTAATCCCAATGTGGGTCCTGGTCGGGAACCGCCTCGGCCCCGGGTGGATGGGCAGCATTAGTTTGATGAACCTCGTCTGCTTGTGTCCTAGCCTGCTCCCAGACTTGTCCGTCTCCTCAGGGCAGCTCGAGAATGAGTGACAGGAGGAGTGAAGGTGGGGGCCAGGGTCGGGTGGGTGGAGCAGGAGTCAGAGATCCCTCAGGTTCAGGTTGCATGTCTAGGAGCACATGGGCAGGAGAGAAGGCATCAAGAAGGCAGGGTTTGGAGCTTAGGTTAAAAAAAAAAGCTTGGATATAAGGCAACTCTTTGCATTAGCTGGCAGAAGTTAGATAATTCCCGTAAAATATCAGAGGGTCCAAGGAGCCATTAGGTGGGCATTTTTATTGTTATCTAAGGGATTTAGGCCATTTCTCAGAGGAGGAGTGGGGCTAACAGGATGAAGCCTTATTTCCCATGACCACAGCAAAGAGGAAAACAAAAAACAAACAAACAAAAAAAAGAACAAATGTGATCCAAGACTACAATCTCAGGAGTCCCTGAGATCAAGCAAGGATCTGTGATTAGCACAAGTCATTCAATGCTTCATTAAGCCAGAGAGTGAGGGCAGGGTATACGTAGCACGAGAACTCCCCGGGAAAGAATGATATCTCAGACCACAGTTGGGAAAAATGCTAGGGATTGAAGCCTGCAATGGGAGCCGACTGTAGTCGATGAAGGGTGACACCAGAAGGACACCGGACAATCTATGGTCATTCCCACAGGTCCAGGGGACTATTTACGCTGGCTGGGAAGGGAAAACTCACCAATAGAAGCAGCCAGTATTGTGCAAAGTGGTCTGATGGTCAGGCAAATGGAAAAGTGGGCAGTTGTAGATAGAGTAAAACCTCAGTACAAGATCCTGGGTGCAGAGTGCCGGCCTGCTTCATCACAGCACTAATGTCATTTATTGAGCAGTGCTGTTTACCACGTGAGAAAAGCCACGGGGTACAACAAAGCCCACTATAAGAGTTTACTAAGGGAAGGGAACAGAAGGCATGTGCTTAGGCTTTTGGAAAGATCGTGCAGGAAGAAAAGGGCAGAGGGATGAGTGGGACCTGCTTTTATACATTCCCCCACACATGCACATATGGGTTTATATAGCTGCACCAAGCATGTGCATAGTTACGTGATCATGCAGCAGATGGATTACGTAGGATGTGAGGCCCTGGGGATGACTAAGCATCTTGCCAATGCATGCATAGTCATGGGGGAGTGTCTAGGAATTCTAACATACCCAACACCCTCTTCTGGACTCCATGGGCACTAAGCACACACATGGTGTATAGACATATATGTGGGCAAAACACACATAAACATAAAATAAAATTTAAAAAATTAAATGCAGGTTGGGGATTTAGCTCAGTGGTAGAGTGCTTGCCTAGCAAGCGCAAGGCCCTGGGTTCAGTCTCAGCTCCAAATTAAAAAAAAAAAAACATTAAATGCATATAATAAAATATTATTTCCGTTCCCCCTTTTATTGAAAATAGATTCTTTTCTCATATACTATATCCTGGTTATAGTTTCCCCTCTCTCAACTCCTCCCAGTTCCTCCCCATCTTCCCTCCCATTCATATCCACTCCCTTTCTGTCTCTCATTAGAAAAGAACAGGCTTCTGAGTGATAATAATAAAATATAACAAAATAAAATATAATGATGAAGTGTGATCTTATATTAATCTTAATCAATAAAAACCCGGAGTCAGATATTGAGGGTGAAAGCTGAAAGATCAGAGAAGCAGAGCAGCCAGCCACCAGAGACTTCTTACCTCTACAAAATCTCAGACTGAAAGGGCATCTTGTCTCTAGGAATCCTCAGACTGCATGGGCTAGATCCTGTCTCCACCTCCCTAGTGCTGGGATTAAAGGTGTGTGCCATCACTGCCTGGCCTCTAGGGTTAACTAGTGGTTAGCTCTGCCCTTCCTCATCTCCAGACAAGTTTTATTTGTCAGAACACAAACAAGATATCACACAACATAATAAGATAAAACAAAAATATCACATTGAAGTTGGACAAAGACAAACCAACAGAAGGAAAAGAGCCCAAGAGAAGCCACAAGGACTTACTCCTTTGCATAATCAGGAGTCCCACAAAAGCACTAAACTGGAAGTCATGATGTAAGTGCAGAGGACCTGGTGCAGACCCATGCAGGCCCTGTGCATATTTCTTCAGGATCTGTGAGTTCATACTAGCTTTGCTCATGTTGATTTAGAGGACCTGGCTTTCTTGGTGGCCTCCATCCCCTCTGGTTCTTACACTCTTTCTGCCTCCATGAGCCCCGAGGGAAGGGATTTGCTGGAGACATCCCATTTAGAGCTGAGTGTTCCAAGGTCTATGAAATACCATTTTTTGTTTGTTTGTTTTTCAGAGATAGGGTTTCTCTGGGTAGCCTTGGCTTTCCTGGATCTCACTCTATATACCAAACTGACCTAAAACTCAGAGATCCACCTGCATCTGCCTCCTGAGTGCTGGGATTAAAGGCATGTGCCAACCTCAGCCCAATGAAATAACAAATTTTAAGTGTATAGTTACTTGAGGTGTTTTTGTTACTGTTGTTAAATTTTTATGTGTATGAGTGTTTTACACCCATGTATGTCTGTGTGCCATGTGTGTATCTGGTGCCTAAGGAAGATAAAAGAGGTCGCCAAATTTATTTATTTATTTATTTATTTATTTATTTATTTATTTATTGTGGGTGTTTGGCGCATGAATGTCTGTGCACCACATGCATGCCTAGTGCCCACTGCCCACAGAGGACAGAAGAGGATGACAAATTTCATTGAACTAGAGTTACAGACAGTTGTGAGTTACCATATGGGTGCTGGGAATTGAACTTGGATCCTCTGGAAGAACAGTCAGTGCTTTTAACCATTGAGCCATTTCTCCTACCTCATCTTTGAGTTTTGACAAGTGCTCAATCCTGTGAAACCCTTATCATGATATGGAACAGAGGCAGGGGGATCATGGGTTTGGGGGCTCCATAGCTGAGTTCCTGTCCAACTTGGACTAAATAATTAGACCCAACTCTTAAAAACAAACAAATTATAGTAAATAAATAAAAAATAAAAAATTATATAGATCATTACCACCTTGAAAGTTTCCTCAGCCTCACCTATGGAAATGCCCTGGCTATGGTTTTAAGAGTATAATTAAGAACCTGAAGCTGTCAGGCGGTGGAGGCGCACACCTTTAATCCCAGAACTCAGGAGGCAGAGGCAGGTGGATCTCTGTGAGTTCGAGGCCAGCCTGGGCTACAGAGTGAGTTCCAGGACAGGCACCAAAACTACACAGAGAAAGCCTGTTTTGAAAAACAACAACAAACCCCTGAAGCTAAGCAGTAGCTCTTTGCTGCCTTGCATTTCACCTGAGCTGTGTGTGCCTAGAAAGCTGTTGTTCTTTCATTTGGAAAAGGAGGAAAGGGTTTAGAAAGCTAGGGAATAGATATTTTCATCAACATCTCAATACTTTTAACCATTTGTGACATATTAGTAGGTGTGTGTGATCCAGACTGTGGGACAGAGTTCCAGGGAGCAAATGTTCTGGAACTCTGACCAGGGCCAGTTTGCATTTCAGTTGAACAGTCTTCTTGGAATGTTGTCCTTTGGCTCCTTTGTCCTCTTTCCAGCCTGTAGCAAAGCCTTCTCCTTCTTTCTCTCAGCTGATAATAGGAAGTGAGAGTCATCAGCTCGGCATTCACAGAAAGGAACTGTGCTGCTGACCCTTGCATGGACTTCATGGGAATCTCAATGGCCAGAGGAGATTCTTTATTCTGGGTGGGTGAATGGACTGTGTTGAGCAGATTTCAGGAAAATAAATGCCTGGGTTACAGACATGCCTTTAGATGCTCTGTTTAGGTGTGGGTATACAGGAAGTAGGTCTCTTTTGCTGAGAATTTCATGGTAAGAACATGGCTGGCTTTTTTCTGCTTTTCTGATCTCTCAGTTTTTACGCCAATATCTGGCTCCAGGTTTTTACTAATAAGATCTTTTAGCAATTCCTGTTACAAAGAGAGCCAAACAGAGAATGCTGGGAAGACGAAGGGTGGAGTCAGAAGGGAGTTGCAAGCAGAGGCAGAGAGAAGCAAGATGGGCATGCCACGTGGCAAAGCATATATAAGAAATATGGGTTAATTTTGTTAAGTTGTAAGAGCTAGTTAGTAACAAGCCTAAAATATGGCCGAACATTTTTAATTAATATTTAAAACTCTGTGTGGTTATTTGGGAGCAGCTGGTGAAACAGAGCTGATTATGGTCCCTACTGAAAAACTCTACCTACACTGAACTCAAGTGTTCTAAGGGCATGCAACCGCCATGCCTACCTTGCATATCAATTACATTTGTTGTTTTGTTTTTCTTTGCTTTTGTTATGGGTCTGGGGTGGTTCAGAGATTTACTAGTCTAAGCATGAATAAATTTAAACAAAGAAGAGGTTTTATTCAGATACTGGTACTGGATACTCATGGTTCCAGGACTGCACCTGAGAGGCTCATAAGATGCCGATCTGAGCTGGGTGTGGGTGGCAAATGCCTTTAATCCCAGCACTCAGAAGGCAGAGGCAGGTGGATCTCTGTGAGTTTGAGGCTAGCCTGGTCTACAGAAGAGCAAGTTCCAGCACAGCCAGGGCAACACAGAGAAACTCTGTCTCAAAAAAAAAATGCAGATCTGAATTACATTAGTTATGGGTTTATAAAGGCAAAATTCACAAGGCTATGTATTTCCTGCCTTCATGAAATCAGGGGCAAGAACACATACTGACATTCTTCCTGCCTACATGTAGTCAGGCATGTATCCCACCTATATATAATCAAGCATATATCCTGCCTACTTGCAGTCAGGGGCAAGTAAGCTTACTTACAGAAGCAAAAATATGTGGTTTGTTATCGTACATAAAGAAGATCAGGTACTTACAAGAACAGCCCCCAGCATTCCAGAAAGTTATAGGTCCTTAGGCAAGCAGGGCTTACAGGTAGAGGTATTTTGTTTTATAGTTCTCTTAAGCACAGTAATTTTATTTATTTATTTAATAATTTATTATTTGCTTATTTATTATTTTGTGTGTGGGTGTTTTGCTTGTGTATGTGTGTGTGTACCATGTTTATGCAGTGCCCATGAAGATCAGAAGAGAGCATTGGATCACCTGGAACTGGAGTTACAGGTGTTTGTGAGCCACCACGTGAGTGCTAGGAATTGAACTGAGGTTCTCTGCAAGAGCAGCCAGTGCCGTTAACTGCTGAACCAACTCTCCAGCCCAAGCACAGCAATTTTAAACTTCTAAACATAATGTCTACCATCACATTCCCTCCTTGATTTGTATCCTGAGTCAAATCCTTAGCTCTGGGTGGGGGTCGGGTACCTGCTAATATTAGGATTTAATAACTATCAGCTTCATGACATCTAGACAAGAATGTATGTATCTAGTTGAGGCATTAATGATGTATGGGCCAACAGTAGTCAGCAGGAGCAGAAGGGCTTGGGTGCTGGAGTCCAGCTCTGGCGGGGGTTCAGGTCCCAAAGAGGAGGTGTGGAGTCGGCAAAGGGAAGGAGGAGACTGACATGCTCTGAGGGTGAATGGGGATGGCTGCCACTTTATTGAAAAAAGGCTACACCTTTTATACTGTAATTGTACGATAGTTTAGCCACAGGCAAGACTGAAATCAGGCTCAATGATTCAGGAATGAAAATGGCCATCAACTTTATCACAGCATTTTTTTCTGAGACAAAAGCAATAAGTTCAGCAAGTATCTAAATGCCTATTGTTCTCTAAGGTTCAGTAACACCACCAGGCACCCTCTTTCATCAGTGGAAGAGCCACAAGTTCCTCCTGCCAGAGATAAGGAGAGTGACTCCCTTTAGCAAGCAGGAACTTTCCTCAAGCCCCTGAGGGAATAGGCCCTTATCTTAATGTCTGACCTTGGGAAAAGGACTTCTTCTAGGGACCAGATACTTCATTACAATTTAAGAGCAATTTTCATTCCTCATGCCGCAGTGTGTAAGCACTGAACTCTTTCCTAACATGCGTTCCTTTGTGTCTTACTATATGAGCCTGTTCCCCTCATACGCCCCCAATAGGAAAGGTCCTGATGTCTTACTCTTTTTCCATTATACTGTACCATTCTGATTTCTCTATATTTATTAATTGAACTCTTGCCCTTAATGGCCTTAGGCTCTGGATATGGATTATATGCCTTCCATCCTTGGGGTCAGGTGTGCCCAGTTAGCAAGTCTTTTAATGTTTCTATTCTTGGTGTAATCAAGGGGGCATAATGGGATTCCTGTGTGCAGAGTCATCATGCTATATGGTTCCATGGTGGTGGGGATTTTTTTCCAAATAATTATTTTGTTTAAAGAGACTGCCAACATATATATTTTTATCCTTCATCAAACCTGCACAAAATTTCCCAAAGGAAGAGGCATAGGGGAACTCCTATAACACACAGTGAGAATCATTAAAAATGAAAGTTAAAAAGGTCCTGGAGAATTGTAATCCAAAAAGTCAAGGTGCTGGAACTTTGTCAAGCAGCAATGGTTGCCATGTGGTTCATACCACTGGGGGTCCTGTAATAGCTGACAGTAATCAGCCAAGAAGAACCTGAAAATGAGAACGTGAAAATGAGAAAATAAACATGGAAAATGAGAAGTGCTTGCACCATTTTGCGTCTTTTCTCTTCTGCTATTTTTTTTGAAGTATAGCCAAATTATTTCTAATGATTTCTGAGTGATAGATTTCTGAGCATAGAAACAACAAATTTCTCTTAAAGTCACACAATAACCTCTTTGCTCTGTAGGAGCAGGTTGAGTGCCCTATCATATTATAGAACTACTTCAGCTAATGAATCTACCCATTGGTGAATCTTGGTCTCTTTGGTTTTGACAGATACCTTTTTGATTATGAGAGAACCTGGAGGTGCATGAACCCTGGTACGCCAGTATGCTCTCTACGTAGCCATTTTGTCCCCTTTGCCAGGGGGTTTCCTTGGGGTCTAACAATTCCAGCTTTTTGTTGAGGATAAGGGGTGATGTACTCTCTTCTGTAACTGTTTCTCAGCTGTTATAGGGCATTGTTGTCAGGGCCCAGGGCCCAGAAAGGCTGGAATGTTAGTAAAGGTTGGGAGGGGATTCAGGTAATGGGCATTCATTAGAAGCATCTGGTTTGCTGACCCAGCTGAAGAATCATGGAGTAATCACATCAGCTGGACTGGTTCACATCAGCTTTCAAGAAGTACAGGGTTCTCTGGTTTTGTAAGACCACCTGGGGTGGCATGGTGTGATCGCCTTTGGGCCTTTGGAGCAGTTTGTAGTCTGCAGATGATTTCTGGATTGTGTCTACCAGCTGACTAGAAATCTGCCAAGACAGATATAGGCCAGTGACAGAAGTTAAGGTTAAGGCACTTAAAGGACCTGAAGCTTACACAAACTTCTTAAATTACAGAAGAGATCAGCAAATGACTGGAGTAGACTCATACCTTTGAGTCATAGTAAAAGCTTGGGGACCCAAAAATGATTTTGAGTTAAAAAAAATCTTTTCTTTGTCCAGATAGCTGGATAGATTGGACAGAGATGTTTTCATCCTGATGAGAAGCATTTTTTTTTTCCTGAGACAAGGTTTCTCTGTGTAACCCTGGCTGTCCTAGAACTTACTCTGTAGATCATGCTGGCCTTGAACTCAGAGATCCCCCTGTCTCTGCCTCCTGAGTGCTGGGATTAAAGGCATGTGCCACCAGGTGATGACAAGCATTTTTAGGTATCAGAACTCCATTCATTAATATGTTAAAATTCTGAATTTTTGAAGCCTTGACATTATGTATCTTCTTTAAGGTTTTTTTTTTTTTGTTTGTTTGTTTTCTGAGACAGGGTTTCTCTGTGTAGGCTTGGCTATCCTGGAACTAGCTCTGTAGACCAGGTTGGCCTCAAACTCACAGAGATCTGCTTACCTCTGCTTCCCCAGCACTGGGATTAAAGGTGTGTGCTACCACTGCCTGGATCAAGTTTAACTTTTTTATATATTTTCAATTATGTTTTTAGAATTTCATAAATTGTATTTATATATTTTAAAGTGTTTTTAGACATTTACAACTTATTAAATTTCCATATCCTCAGACATTTTTAAAAATCCAATCATTTATCATAAAACATAAATGGTTGCTTATTGAGAGCAGTCATTGCAAAGCAAGTTCCTCTAAATAAAGGAATAGTAAAAGTTACATTAAAACCTGTTTTTGTGAGTTTATCTCTTTCATCAGGAGACCCAATAGCTCTAGAAAAAACAGGACATGGTTTTTATATATGAAATGTATTGACTAGGCAGCTGCTGCTAAACTGATAAAGCTACAATTAGTTGTCAACAGCATAAGAGATATATGTTTGAGAAGGATATATTGTAGCAGGAAGTATAAACCAAATGGCCTATGCAGCAATTAAAATGACAGAGACTAACTGCTGTCTGGACTGGATGGTTACCCTAGGCTCCTGTGGTTTTGATGGCTTCATTTGGGACAGAGATCATAGGCATTTGGCTGTCATATAGGGCAGCATTATGTCTTCAGCTGCTGCATAGGACAGCAGAGGCCTTCATCTGCTAGACCCAGAAGGTCTGAGAGATTTTCCTGTGGTGGAAGAACTTGAAAAACTGACCCATCTTAAGAGGCAGGGTAGGGCAGTTAACCCAACAATGTCCATAGTTTGGGTGGCCGTAGTGGAGTAGCTCTTTGTCCAGTAATTAACATTACTATAATCCAAGTGGAGTTGTCTGCACCCCATTGTCTTAGGGTTGCTGCTAAGAGCTGGCATTCCTGTCCATCATGGTAAGTTTTTTCCATTAAACATTTTCTCCCATTCATTATTTGCAGATGTAATTCTGAACAGTTTTATTAAATAAGAAAAACAGAGCCAAATGCAGAGTTAAAAGCCCAGGAGGTCAGAGCAGCAGCCAAGAGCTAAGATCAAGACTGCCTTCTTACCCCTCACTGTTGCTGTTGTCCTTCCCCTCAGAAAGAGACCTACTTCCTGTGTCTGTCTTTTTATTGACTTTCTGTTCTGCCTTCTCATTGGTTGTAAACCCAACCACATGACCTCTTCGTCACTACCTGTCTATACAGACCTTCAGGTCTCTATAGTTAGTATTGAGATTAAAGGCTTGTGTCTCCATGCTGGTGGTGTCCTTGAACACACAGAGATCTGCCTGTCATGTGATCTGCCTGTCATGTGATCGGGATTAAGGGTGTGTGCTACCACTGCCAGACTTCTGCTATGGCTTGTTATTAGCTCTGACCCCCAGGCACTTTTATTTATTAACATACAAATAAAATCACATTTCAGCACAAATAAAATATCACCATAATTATTTAGTTTGTTTTCCAGATTGTGTGCCAATTCCACAGCTTCTCTAGGAGAAGTTTTGGCTCTGGGGTTCAAGTGGGACACTGAGGCTGGCTGTCCTTTTGGACAAGAGGCTTATTAAAAATACTAACACCATGGGTAGCAGCATGAAGGGGGTTCTGGGGAGCTCAGGCCATGTTCCAGGGTTGGGGTCCTTTCTTATAGGTTCTAGAGGGGAGCAGGTCACATGGCTGAACAGATCACATGACTGGTGAGAAGCCTGCAGTTACTGCTTACAGGAGGTCTCTGAATCCACTATGTGGACAAGTTTTGAAAAGTAAGTTACTTTACATCTGGCAACTAAACCACTGTAGTTTCAGGATCCATCACTGATAACCTTGTCTTCTCTTAATCTTGCATTGCTCACATGAGTCTGTACTACCTTCTCCTGGAAACACGTGGCTACCTCATCTCTCACATCCCTGTCCCTTCTTCTGCTTTTGCCTCCCCATTAAACATTTGGCAGATCTCTGAAAAGTTTTGTGGGGCATCTATTAAGTATACCTGATTTTACATAAACTTTGTTTTTAGTTATTTGCTTTAGGCTTGATCTTGGAAACATATATATAAACATATACACATATATATGGCCAAATAAAACTTACTTCTATAAATTTATTACATTTGTACTTAGCATGATTATAAGTATAGTTCTGAACATGTTAAAGAATTTGATTATGTATAAGGTGACTATTAACTTACATGTTTTAATCACCTTTAACAGTTTATAACTGCCATAAAATCAGGTGGCTCTCCTGACACAGGACAGAAATTTTCAAACAAACATGCTTGGGTCTAGAGGTGAGGAGCTATACTTAACTCCAGAGATAGTTTTTTAATAAAGCAGAACAACAAAAAACAACATTTCAATTTTATCCATATCTAAAAACTGAATCCAGTGACTGGGGGGATGGACCAGAGCAAGTGGCAGCAGCAGCTAAAGACTGTGGTGAATTTGGGCAGGTGCACAGCCATCAAGGGTGGCATGCTGGGGGTTGCCTACATTGTTCCAGCCCTGCTGTGTCCTGGATATAGACAAAGGACAATGCAAGGAGGGAGCTGAGAGAAGCAATGAATGCCCACTGCCACAGTTGTGCTTGCTCCCTCATTCTCTCTCTTACTTGCTTGGTCCAGCTCCCATGTCTGCCTATAACTGGAAAAGATTAATGGGGGCACAGAAACACATACAAGGGATGGAGACAGAAAAAAATGAAAATAATAAAGACAGAACATATAAGAGACAGAGGCAGTAAAAAATAAAACCAATATAGAACATTCATGTAGTCAGAAGAGACCAGTCAAAAACAAAACATGTGGTGGTCACCTTTATTCATACATTTAATTGGTCTGACCAATTTCTGTTTTGCCTCTCAGTATCCAAAAACCAGGTAGGCAGTATGACTTCTTGCTAGTACCCTGGGCAGGAGGTAAACAAAACACAGACTAAGACACAGGGGGCCAAGAACCAAGTGGGCTGTGCGATGTCTTACTAGTGCCTTGGACAGGAGTCCATGTGTCTCCACTTCATTATCCCTAAATGGAATCCCAATAGAACCCCAAACAGAACCATCATAGAAAGAATTATGACTTACAAAACCAAGTGTTGTAGAAAGAACTATGACTTACAGAACCAGGAGTAAGTATCATAGAAAGAACTATGACTTACCAGTGGAGGCCTTCTATATAGGTGCTTGCTGGTTTCTTTTGATGTGGCTGTTGCTCAGGCAGTCAGCTGAACTGAAGGCATGCCCCAGGCCTTGGAACATCTCCAAGGTGTGCACTCCAGGGAGTAGCTCTTCAGTCCCAGAGGTCTGGAGAGAAGGGTCTGACTTCTGAATTTGGATTGGGGCCTCGATTTTGCTGGGGCCTCCAAATGTTAATCCCACAGACAAGAGGAGAAAGTTATGGACAAATTAAAGCAAGCATTATTCATTTATACATCAGAGGCTGAATCAGTGACTGTCTCCTCCTAAAGTGGGATTCATGAGACCAGCCTTTAGCCAAGTTCCCATGTTCCTTTTATATGGCAAAACCATGAGATTTTTTACAGGCATGGTTACAGAAGTGAAGTAAAGCAGTTAGGAAAGTCTCTCTTTGAACAATGGGTCAATGAGTACGGAAATTTCCAAGAACAGATGGCCCAGAAGCATTTGTTTATAGTTGAGTTTTGAGTCAGACTCTAGGAAACAGAAACTCCTGTTTTGTAGTAAACAAAAACTTAACTTAGCTACAGGCATAAAATGGCTCCCTGGAACAAAATGGAGTCAGGTTGAATCTTCAGTGGGATTGGGTACAGAGCTCAGTTGGTAGAGAGATTGCTTAGTATGCAGGAAGTCCTAAATTCAGCTGTTGGAATGGCTTAAACCAGGGATTGTGGACTGTGCCTGTAATCCTGGTACTTGGGAGGTATATACAGGAGGATTGGTTCAAAGTCTTCCTAAACTATATAGAAAGTTCGAGGCTAGCATGGGCTACGTGAAACCTTACCTCAATAAATAAATATGGAAAAAAAAGACATAATGGCTATATGTACACCAAAAAAAAAAAAAACCCCAAACCCAACAACAACAACCAACAAACCTTTATTTTTAATCCCAAAGTGAATGAGAGATAGTTTATTTTGGAACCAAATATGAATGACCATGGTCTTGGAACAGATTTTGTTTTTGCCAAATACCATGTTCCACCATGGATATGGTTACATAAGGTTTTTTTTGTGTGTGTGTGTGTGTGTGTGTGTGTGTGTTTATATTAGTTATAGGACCAAGAAAGTAACAAATCAAAGCATTTGCTGAACACATTGATGGGACCACAATTGGATGTTTTGCAGCAAGGTGGGGAAACCTCTGCTATAAGTTTTGGGTGCTATCCAATGGCATTCTTAGCTTTGGGTGGGTGAAAGCCAGAGGCTCATGAAGAATACATTTCCTGGTTTTGATAGTCACAAAGTTGTTAGGTCAGACACATGTGGGTAATGAATGGCTTTCAAAGGGACTAAAAAATCATCTAAGATAATTGAGCTCTGGTCTGCAACATTTTTTTGTTTGTTTGTTTGAAGACAGGTTCTTACTATGTCCTGGAACGTACTATGTAGACCAGGCTGGCCTCAAACTCACAGAACTCTGCCTGCCTCTGCCTCCCAGGTGCTAGATCAAAGCTATGTGCCACTACCTTTGGCTTTTTTCTTTTTCTTTCTTTTTTCTCTTTTATCTTTTCTTTCTTTCTCTCTTTCTCTTTCTTTCTTTCTTTCTTTCTTTCTTTCTTTCTTTCTTTCTTTCTGTGGTCTGCAATATTTTAACTCTCTATAGTCTCAAAGTCCAGTCGTTCAGCCTTGTAAAATTTTAATGCAAGTGCAGCCCTAACCATTCCCCCCACTTTCCTTCTGGGAACTTCAGTTCATAGCTAGGTGCTCTCATTCTTGAAGTTTAAAATCTTGATGATTCTTCTCGTTAAAAAATCACAGGCTTGTGAGATGGCTCAGTGGGTAAGGGCTCTTACTAGCAAGCCTGATGATGGGAATGCAAACACTAGAACCCACGTGGTGGAAAACTGAACCACATCCCACAAATTGTCCTTTGACCTCCACACATGCTCATGAGTAGGCACATACACAAACAAATTAAACAACAAACTCAAAATGTGGGAAGAACTATAGTCCATAAAAGGGATTTAAGAAAAAAAAACTTTACCTAGAATATATTATGAAATAGCAAGTGCTTATTGGCATCTATATTGAAATGTTATAAAATTAAAAAGAGTAAAACACATTCTAAGTGAATGTGTGTTGAGGAGTCTAAGTTCAGGATAATGGCAAAGGAGGGAGCAGGTGGGAGCTGAGGAAGAGAAAATAGAGGATCATCAAGGGTAATAGTTCTGTGATGCTTATATTCTACTTGTCAAAGTTGGCTACTGCATGATACTTAGTTGTTTGGTTAAACACCAACCCCAGTGTGGTGCCATATGCCCATAATTCTAGCAGAAGGAAGGCTTAGGCAGGAGGATTGCAAGTTTTTTTTTGTTTTGTTTTTTGTTTTTCGTTTCTTTTTCTGGAGCTGAAGACTGAACCCAGGGCCTTGCGCTTGCTAGGCAAGCGCTCTACCACTGAGCTAAATCCCCAACCAGGATTGTAAGTTTTTAGCTAACAAACCTGGCTAGTAGTGAGACTTTCAAAGTAACAATATCAGTAATAAAGGGCCTAGAGAGACAGCTCAGTGGGTAAAATGATTACCCTGCAATCACTGGTCAGCTCTCATTGGGGCTCTGGGCTATTAAGAGACAGTCTCAAAAAACCAAAGTAGATATGCCCGAGGATTAACATCTGACTTTATTTTCTGTGCATCTACCCCAGAGGAAGCAGGTTTGCCTTCCCCGTATGGGGAGGCTAAGCTTGCTGTATCTGAAACTCTGCAATGGCCTTGCATGAGGTATTGGCCCTGTGAAAGATATTGCTAGTCTCACTTGGTATGATAGACCACACCTATATCTCAGTAGAGGCAGGTAGATCTTTGTGAGTTCAAGCCAGTTTGGTCTACATAGCAAGTTCCAGGATAAGGTTACACAGTGAGACCTTGCACCTCACCCCCTGTACCTCCACAGAGATATTACTGGTCTCTGTAGTACAACAGCCTTCTTTGTTTCCAAACTTGTAACTGGACTTAAGTTCCAGCAGGTCTTGAAAGGCAAAGTAGAAAGTGTGATCTGTGAAGAAGTAAACACCATTCCAAAGAACTGCATGATCTGCTGTAGAATAATCCTGTACACTGTGAAAATGTGTGCAACCAAACTAAGGACCAGGAAGAGAGAGGGGAGGAGACACTAGCAAACACATAGGAAGCAGGATGTGTAGAAAATGAGGCAACAAGCCAGGAGCCACGTGGCAGAGGGCAGATAAGAAATATGGGTCAATTTAAATGTAAGAGTTAGTTAGTAACAAGCCTGAGATATTGACCAAGGATTTGTAATTAATATAAGCTTCAGTGTGTTTATTGGGGAGCTGCTGGCAGGACAGAAACTTCTGCCTACAGTGATCTCCCATCTGTACAGACCCAAGTGTGGGAAATGGATGTAAGGATGCCAAGCTATAGTGAAAGGAGCAGAAAGTCACATCAGACAAAGTTGATTGGCATTATATTATTAAATAGAAATGTTTGAAGCAACATAGTGGCTCGACGGGATAGAAAGGGTTCTATCAGCTCGGCAGCTAGGCTGGAACACAGGCCTGAGATGCTGGAACTGTTTTTGGAACACCACTGAGCTGATTAACATTTATTGTCCACTTGGAAGGGTTTGGGATTACCTAGGAGAAGCAGGTGAGATACTCGGATGGTAAAGTGCCTGCAACATAAGCATGAGGTTTGGATCCTTTAGAACTGAAATAATCTGGGCGGTGGTGGTGCATGCCTTTAATCCCAGCACCTGGGAGGCAGAGCCAGGCAAATCTCTGTGAGCTCAAGGCCAGCCTGGTCTACAGAGTGAGTTCCAGGACAGGCTCCAAAGCTACACAGAAAGAAACCCTGTCTCAAAAAAACTAAAAAATATACATATACACAATGAGTACTACTCAGCAGAGAAAAACAATGACAACATGAAATTTGCAGGCAAATGGATGGAACTAGAAAATATCATCCTGAGTGAGGTAACCCAGACCCAGAAGGACAAACATGGTATGTACTCACTCATAAGTGGATACTAGATATACAGCAAAGAACAATCAGACCACAACCCACAGAGCCAGGGAGGCGATATAGCAGGGGGGACCCTAGGATGACTGTGGCTTATAATAAGTTTTGGTTTTACTCAATTACTGGGCAAGCCTCAATGAAACATTTCACAATTAGGATAAGAATTTATACTGTATCAAGCTGATAATAGAAAAATAAATTTAAAAAAGTGATAAAAAACTATTAAAAAAAGTACACAGAGAAACCCTGTCTCAAAACAAACAAACAAACAAACAAACAAAATATATAGTTAATAATATATTTTTTAAAAAAAGAAAAAGAAATGTTTTTGTCTTCTTCAGTTTCAGAACATGGAATAATGAATGTTGATTGCATTTTGCATAATTGAAAAAAAATTTATTCTGTTGGAAAATTTAGTTTCAACATTAAATCTAATCAACAAGTAAAAAAAAAAACAAAAACAAAAAACAACAACAACAAAAAACTAAAATACATGCCAATTGCTGTACATGTACATGTCTGTACCCCAGCCCTTGTACTCATTGGCCAATCTGATGAGACAAAGTGATAAGCTCCAAGTTCAGTGAGTGACCCTGTCTCTAAAAATGAGGTGGGGGCTGGAGAGACAGCTCAGTGGTTAAGAGCACTTGCTGCTTTTGCAGAGGACCAAAGTTCAATTATCAGCATTGACATGGAGGCTCACAACCACTTGTAACTCCAGTGTTAGAGGAATCCAACATTCTTTTAAGGCTTCTGTAGGCACTACATGCCCATGGTGCACTAACAAATGCAGGCAAACACTTATGCACACAATAAAAACAAATAAAATTTTTTTAAAAAAGTGTGAGGGAGGCTGGGAATGGTAGTACATGCCTTTAATCATGGCACTTGGAGGCAGAGACAAGCAAATCTGTGAGTTCAAGGCCAGACAGTTCTACATAGCAAGTTCCAGGCCAGCCAGGGCTACAATGAGACCCCGTCTCAAAAATAAATGTAAAAATAAAATAAAATTGTAGTGTGATTAAGGCAGTCACCAAACTCTGATCTCTGGCCTCTGTATGTTCATAAACACCTGCATACTTACATTTATAAACCTATGCAAACATACTCACACTTCATCCACAACACCAAAAAATAAAACCCAAATCATCTAAGAGATGGTATTTCCAGAGAAGACTAAAGATAGAAAGACCTACCCTGATTGTGGATGGAACCATACCATTTGCTCAGGTCTTAGAAACAATAAAACAGTTTGAAGTCAGCTGAGTGCCAGCCTTCTCGTTCTTGCTTCTTGGCCTTCTGTGAAACAAACTGCTCTGTCTTCCCATGTCCCCCACCATGGACTATACTCTGAAACTGTGAGCCAAAATGAATTCCTCCTCCCTTCAGTTGTAACTGTCATTCATTCTAGTCACTGTGGTGTAAAAGTAGCCGAGACAGAAGGCACCTAATTTGGAAACCGAAATGTTGAAGTACATTTATCACGTAAGATCTTCTTGCTGACCCTAATATTGCACAGGGTGATGGAGAGTCACTGCAGATAGTCAGTTTCCTTCAAGGTCCATCTATGAACTCTCTTGTAAAATAAGGTTTTAGAAAAGAATTCTGTTGAGTCAGTCATTGGTCTTGGCAAAGTTGGCTACACCTTTATGGATCTACCTCAGGGACGTGTCCACTCTCCAACACTGTCATAATTTAGTCATCAGGGCTCTTAATTGCTTCTCCCTTCCAAAAGACACACTGGTCCGTGACTCTTGATGACATTATACTGATTGGAACTAGTGAGCAAGGACCATCTTCATGAGGTGTTTGTGTCATGTGACTTCCACCTCAATGAAAGTGCTGTGTCCAGTTATGTGCATATGTTGAGAGATATCTCTTCCAAAGTGAAGAGATTGCTGCATTCATCCCCTCTGATAGCCACAAAAGATACCGAACACTTTTGGGACCCCTTTGGATTGTGAAGAAAACATATTTAGCTGTCACTATGGCCCATGTCTCGAATAACCCTAAAGCTGTGGCTTTTGAGTGAGGCCGGATGAAAGGAGGCTTTGCAACAGCTTCAGGCTGCTGCCTATGCTGTTCTACCACTTGGACAATATGACCCAACAGTTCCAAGCATCAGTGATACACAAGGAAACATCTGAGACAGGGATGAAGTATTGACAGAGCTCTAGTGGTAAAGCAGTCTTAGGACCATGAAAGAAGTCATCCTCTTCAAATAATTATCTTGTGTGTATGTCCACATCCTGTAGTGCATGTGTCAAGATTAGAGGACAACCTTGGATATCAAATCTTTGCCTTCCACATTGTTTCAAACAGGGCCTCATGCGCTCCCCTGTGTAAGGCTGACTAACTAGTCTGGGAGCTTCTGGAGATTCTCATCTCTACCTGCCATCTTGCTATAGAAGCCTTGGAATTATAGGCATGTGCTACTTTACCTGATTTTGTATATGTTTTGGAGAATCTAAACAAGTTCTTGCCCTTACATGGCAAGTGGTTTTACCCACCATGCTATCTCTCCAGGTCAGTTCTGTTTTGGGTCTTGTGCCATCTAGTTACCCTTTGAACCAAATTGTTTGCCATAAACTAGGTGTTGTCTGATCCACCATGACCTAAAATTTGACCAAATGCATTGCATCATCAAATGGAAGTGGTGCATATGGTTGAGCTTGATAACCAGTAAGTTATGCAGGAATATGTTTTAAATGCTGATGGCCCTTGGTCCTGTTATTTTTCTCTCCAGTCACAAGCAGGGTATCATGGAAAACTCTATAATTAAGAGAAAACTTGAGTCTTGTTCACAGTGGGTTTGGAACACTATGCATACAGCACCAGAGTAACAGTGGCAATACTATATTGGAATGTCCCTAGAGGACAGGGTGAGGGAAGCCCTGATAATTCATTTTGCTTAGAAAGGGAAATGGCTAGACACATCTATATACTAGTTTCATGGTCTGTGGCCAAAGGTTTGACTGGTCAGAAACTTGGAAGGAGCAAATGGAAGACAGTAGATATGTGGGTCTAACTCTCTGTTAAGGGGAAAAAAAAAAGGGTAGGTAGGTGATGATTATATTCTATGAGAATTCTCAACAAATTGCAACCTCACAGGAGAGGATCTTTAATACTCAAGTGAATGTGATACCTGTTGGCCTTCCCCTGCAGCCACACAGTATGAGCCAAACAAGTGACTATGGTGACAGGAATGAAAGTTGTGTGTGTGTGGCTTGGGGGGAACCAGGATTATTCATTTCTTTCTTTTGTTCCTAGAGGCAGCTCAGAGTTGTTACCTAGGGGTCGAATGGACATTTCAGTGAGTAAATAACAAGAATTACAAAAGTCCTAAAATGTAGGGAGTAGGGCCAGTTCTGAGAATTGCTTCACTTAAAAATAGAGGATAAGGAACATTTGTGTATTTCAGTGTTTACTTCTGTCTTAGGTGTTTTTATTGACACTATAAAACACCATAAGCAAGGCAAGTTATAAGAGCAAGCAGTTAATTGGGGGCTTGCTTACAATTTCAGACATGGCAGGAAGCATGGTAGCAGGCAGGCGGGTACGGCACTGGAGCATTAGCTAAAAGCTTACATGTTGAGATAACAACTTTGAAGAAGAGAGAGCTAACTGGAATGGCATGAGCTTCTGAAAACTCAAACCCGCCACCAGTGACACACCTCTTCCAACAAAGTCACACTTCCTATTCCTTCTGAACAATTCTACCAACAAGCATTCAAACGTAAGAGCATACGGAGTCCATTCTCATTCAAACCACCACAACATGCATGCCTTACCCCCACTAAATAAATGTAATAAAGAATTAATTTTAAATGCCACAGTCAAAACACAAACATGACATGAATGTGCTATGGAGGTATCCTGTTTACTCTAGGTCCCTACCTACTCCAATAAGATGCCTGTGTCATAGCTTACCCTGTGACCTGAGCTGGCCATCTTGATTTGCACAAGCATTTTTCACCTCTCTATACTTCCATTGCAGTTTAACTAAGATATTTAGATGCTAGAGTCAAGAAAACAATGCTATAGGTTTGTGCTTCTGACTTGATTTTTCATGCCTATCAGTATCTTTGAAAAATGTTTAAGGGGCTCTGGGATGACTTGAAAGAAAATGGCCTCCAAAGGGAGTGGCACTATTAGGAGGTGTGGTCTTGTTGAAGGAAATGTGTCACTGTGTGGGTGGGTTTTGAGGTCTCATATATGCTCAAGATACTGCCCAGAGTCTCAGTTCATTTCCTATTGCCTGCAAGATGTAGAACTCTCAGATACTTCTCCAGAACCATGCCTGCCTGCACACTACCATGTCACAACAATGATAATAAACTGAAACTCTGAACTGTAAGTGAACCACTACAACTAAATGTTTTCTTTGGTCACAGTGTCTATTCACAACAACAGAAACCCTAACTAAGGCAGGCTCAGAAGTTAAGATCACTTGCTGTTCTTCCAGAGGAACTGAGTGTGGTTTCCAGCACCCATATCAGACTGCTCACAATAGCCTCTAAGTTCAGCTACAGGTTATCTGATGCCCTCTTCTAGCCTTCACAGGTCTGTACATACATGGCAAATGTACACACACACACAAGACATGCACACACACACACACACACACACACACACACACACACACACACCAACCTTTTAAAAAAATTTTCAGATGAGAAACGTGGCCTGTCATTTTTGAAAATGACAAAACCTTCATGTATCATTATATTTCAAGACATCTGAGGGCTCTGCTCAGTCTTGAAATTGTGTTTAAATAAATTGCCACATACTCATCCAACTTAGTGCTTAAAGCCTAGGGTTGGTTCAGCAGTCTATGATTAATGTTGAATTATACTACTGCGAAGAGCTGGGTAAAGAAACCTGTTTCTGATCCAGGAAGACAGCTCTGTGGTGATATTTTGTTTGTGCTCTAACAAATAAAGCTTGCCTGAAGATCAGAGGGTAGAGCTAGCCATTAGCTAACCATAGAGGTCTGGAGGACTGTATAGACAACAGACAGGAAGCGATATGGCTGGGCAGAGAGAGTAAGTGATAAGGAAGGATGGAGACAGGAGCTCAGCCTTTATTTGGTCTGAGTCATCATGGAGGTCAGAGGTGACCTTGGCTGCTCCTTTACTTCTCTGATCTTTCAGCATTTACCCCTATATCTGACTCTGGGTTTTTATTATTAAGAGCAATTAAAAATTTTGCTACATCTGCCTTCCAACTTGTGGGGCACAAATTCATGAAAAAGCTGCTTGCCTATGGCTTTGTAGCCACCCACACAGGCCTGAGAGGCATGCCAGAGTCACTACCCTGTCAGCCAGATTTTCCGTTCTTTTCCCCAAGCCCTCTGAGTGAGTTTGGGATTTTTCTGTTGCAACCTCTCTGCAGCAAACTCCACAGGCCTTTGGATTCTGAATGCTGCCAGAGTTAGCCCCTCACCACCAGACAGCTCTGACTTTTAGGCAGTTCCCATCACAGGTGTTTCTTCCCCAAGATCTCCTGTGTGCATTTTCCAGACAGTGGGTTCCCTCTTCTGGTGGGTTGTGGGGTTTCCCTGGACCCCCTTCTCAGGCTGCTGCCAAACTAGGTAGCATGCTTGGGCTTCTACTGTTCTATGCAGAAGAAGTCAGCCTCACATCTTCATCATCATCATTGGCAGATTTGGTGAGACAATTGGGAATTCTTAAAGGGAAGAATTAGTTAAAAGAGAATTTTTATCCCACATTAAAAAATGGGAAAGACTATTACAATGGAGGGAGTTGGGTCCCTATATGTTAATATGGTGGACAATTTGAAAATGGAACAATCAAATGAGAGGATAATTTATTTAGATGGGATTTATATAATGTCAATTATAAACATTATTGGTTTTATCATTTCTGTTTAATCACTCAAAAAGTTGATTAATATGAATACTAAAATAAAAGTTTTTAGAAAAACTTATTAAAACAGATCATAGAGATAGTCAGACCCAGATAGAACTTAAAGGAGAACCAATCTCAGCTTTGCATTATAAGTTAAAGAACAGCCTACGGTTTTTCAAACAACCAACTTAAATTTATCCAGTAACCTTACAGAAATTACCAAATGATAGATATCCCCAAGGCTGTGTAAGAGCTGAATGGATTTAAGGAGATTCAAGGAAGTGGTATTCTCTACGGCATGCATTCACCTTTTTTGAAGCAGTTGTTGAACTCATGATGAACTTGTAATAGAATTATCTCTCAAGACTGGAGAGACTTGGTTATCAGTTTTGGAGCCTGGTCCTCAATTACAGTGGAGAACCTGGTGGAAAGATGAGACTAGGACCATTGAACAGTGAAGAAGAGCTAGAGGTATAGAAATCTCCCAACACCAACTGATGTGGGATAATGCTCTTGTACACTGTAAAAAATTGTCACTTGCATTGGTTTAATAAAATGCTGATTGACAAGTAGCCAGGTAGGAAGTATAGGTGGGGCAAGCAGACTAAGAGAATTCTGGGAAAAGGAAGGGTGGGGTGAGGAGTCATCAGCCAGACACAGAGGAAGCAAGATGAGCATGCCAGACTGAGAAAAGGTACCAAGACTCATGGCTGAACATACATAAGAATTACGGGTTAATTTAAGTGTAAGATCTAGTCAGTAATAAGCCTGAGCTAATGGCCAAGCAATTATAATTATTATAAGCTTCTCTGTGGTAATTTGGGAAGTGGCTGCTGGGTATTTGGGAGTTGCTGGCAGAACAGAAACTTCTGCCTACAACCAACTTCTTGGAGAGGGGGATTATTCTAATGTAGAAAGCCAATCTATATATGATGACTGCACCCTGGCTTTATGCCATGCAGCAGCCTTGAATGCTTGGGACAGAATTGAAGAAGTAGGAAAGAAAACTGAGTCATTTACTAAAGTTATACAGGGCCCAAAAGAAACCTTTACTGATTTCTTACAAAGACTGTTTTCAGCAGTAACTAGAATGATACCAAATTCAGAAGCTAGACAAATAATAATTGAATCTCTGGCTTTTGAAAATGCTAATGCACAATGCAAAAGGGTAATTAGGCTGTTAAAGGCAAAATTAGCATCCTTAGCAGAAGAGATCCCAGATACAGTCAATATTGAATCTCATAACCATGATGATGGTTGGATAGGAGAGGTGATTTCCAGCGGTTTGAAGAAAAATTGAAATGTCAAGTGTTTCAATTGTGGCAAACAAGATCACAAAAAAAGGATTGTAAAAAGGCATTCCTAGGAACAATGTTTTTTCTAAGAATAATCCAAACAGAACACCCCTCCCTTCTGAAGTATGCAGAAGGTGTGGCATCTAGTGAATGTAGATCAACAAGGGACACTCAAGGTAATCCTTTGCCATTGGGAAACGCCTTGAGGGGCCTCTCGCAGGCCTCCATGTCAAATTCAGTTCAGTTATTTCCTGTCATCATGGAGGAAACTCCTTCCCAGAGCAATTAAAGAACCTAATGCCTATTGTAAAAAACCATACTGCTCTGGATGATAGAACAGCTTTAGAAAAGAAAAGAAAATTCAGGAGAAACTGTAAAGCAAATATTTGGCAAACTTCTATAAAAGAACAAAGACTAAAATTAAAAATATGAATAAATGACACCATTGAAGGTCTTATAGACATAGGTGCAGATGTAACAATAATTGCACCAGAATCTTGGCATCCAAATTGGCCTCTTTTCAGCTTTTAGGGATTGGAATGTTATCTCAAGTAAAACAGAGCAGAAGATGGTTTGAATGTATAGGGTCAGAAGAACAGAGAGGAAAATTAAAGCCTCATGTGGCTAATATAGCAATGAATTTATGGGGATGTGACTTGTTACAGCAATGGAATACTCAGATTAACATTCCTCCAATCTCAGAAACAAACGATAAATTAACATATATTTTGGGGGAAAATATTAGAAGGTATTATAAAGAACAATCACTGACCATTCAGGTTGTAAAAGAACAGGGCACAATAGCTGCTGATCTTTCAAAGGCACCAACAGCCCTACCTTTAAAATGGTTGATGGACAAAACTGTATGGGTTGAACAATGGCCTTTAACAACAGAGAAACCACAGGCCTTAGAACAGCTGGTACAGGAGCAGCTAAATGCTCAGCATATCGAAGAATCAACCAGCCCTTGGAATTCTCCTGTATTTGTTATTAAAAAGAAATCTGGTTAGTGGAGAATGGTAACAGACCTAAGAGTTGTTAATAAGGTGATTCAGTCAATGGGCTCTCTACAGTTTGGAATTCCTTTGCCTACTCTGTTACCAAAAGGATGGCCTCTTATAGTTATTGATTTAAAAGATTGTTTCTTCACTATAACCTTGCAAGAAAAAGACAGAAAAATTTGCCTTTACAGTGCCTACATATGATAATTCTCAGCCTGTTAAGAGATATTAATGGAGGGTTCTCCCATAAGGAATGTTAAATAGCCCCATCCTGTGCCAATATTTTGTACATCAGCTGTTGGAAATGATAAGTAACCAATTTCCTCAGTCTATAGTTTACCGTTATATGGATGACATTTTACTAGCTGATACAAATGTAGATACTTTAGAAAGAATGTTTGAAGGAGTAGAAAAAAAATTTGCCTTGTTGGAGATTACAATTTGCTCCTGAAAAAAATATGAAGAGGAGCTTGTATTAATTACTTAGGATATAAAATAGGTCTACAAAAAAATTCGACCCCAAAGGTGCAAACTAGGAGAGATCAAGTGCAGACTATTAATGTTGTTGGAGGTTTTTGCTCTCTTCTGGGGGGCCTGCCACCCAGCTTCCAAATAAATCATACATGGAGGCTTATTATTACTTATGAATGCCTGGCTTAGCTTGGTTTAGTTTCTAGCCTGCTTTCCTTAACTTAAATTATTCCATCTATCTTTTGCCTGTGGGCTTTCATGGTCTCTTCTGTATTTTACTCTTACTCCATGGCTTGCTGTATGGCTAGGTGGCTAGCCCTTGGAGTCCTTTTCCTTCTCTGGCTCCTAGATCTTAGATTTCTCTTCCCAGATTTCTCCTTCTGTTTATACTCTCTACCTGCAAGCCACGCCTATTTCTATCCTGCCTTGCTATTGGCCAGCTCTTTATTAGCCATCAGGTGTTTTAGACAGGCACAGTAACAGCTTCACAATTAAACATATGCAATATAAACAGAAGTAACACACCTTAAAATAATATTCTACTATATCTTAATGACTTTGAAAGATTGCTGGGAGACATTGGTATCTATGGCCCACTATTGGAGTAAAAAAATCAAGAACTGAGTAATTTGTTTCTAACCTTAAAAGGTGACAAGGAATTTAACAGTCCAAGAGAATTATCAGCTGAAGCTAAGAGAACTGGCTTTGGTGGAAAAGAAATTACAGGATGCACATGTGGATAGTTTGGATCCAGAGCTTGATTTCATTCTGGTTATCTTACACTCTCTGCATTCTCCTATAGGAATATTAATTCATAGGGAAGATATTATCTTAGAATGGATCTTTTTACCATATAAACAGAGTAAAAAATTAAAAACTTATGTGGAACAGATCTCTGAGTTGATTCTCAAAAGAAAATTGAGACTTCATCAATAAGCAGGAATAGACCTAGCAGTAATTTTAGTGCCTTTTTTTAAAGTAATGATGAAATTGACAAATTATGGGCAGAAAGTGAATCAAATTTACAAAGAGAACTAATTGGATTCTTCCTCACATTGCATGGGGAACATCAATATCTGGAGCCCCTATATTCTATTCTGATGCAAACAAATCAGGAAAGGCAGGTTATAAATCAGGAAATTTAAGTGGCTCAAAGCCCTTATGATTCTGTCCAAAAGTCATAATTATATGCTATTCTAATGGTATTAATGGATTTTACAGAACCCCTTAACATATTTACTGACTCTCAGTATGCAGAAAGTTGTTTTATACATTGAGACTGCTGAATTTATTTCTGATGAGTCAGAATTAACTTTGTTATTTAGCTACAAGAAATAATCAGAAATAGAAATCATCCCTTATATATAACACATATCAGATAACATATGGTTCTGATAGGCTCTCTAGCACAAGGTAATGAAGAAATTCATCAACTATTGATAGGAAATGTGTTGGAGGCCTCAGATTTCATAGAAAAACCTGTCAATAGTATGGGTTTGAAAAAGGATTTTTAGATCACTTGGCAACAAGCCAAGGAAATTATAAGGAAATGTCCTATTTGGTTTTGTTTGTTTTTTTGTTTGTTTGTTTTTCCAAGACAGGGTTTCTCTGTGTAGCTTTGGTGCCTGTCCTGGATCTCGCTCTGCAGACCAGGTTGGCCTTGAACTCACAGAGATCCACCTGGCTCTGCCTCCTGAATGCTGGGATTTAAAGGCGTGTGCCATCACCACACTAAAATTAGGGACTATTCTATTGCCACTAATCTCATAATCCTTTGGTTTTATTTTGACTCTTTAATACTTTGAAGGTATATTGTCTCAAAATTTAGAAGATTTATATACTTTAACTTTTTGTCATGATATTAATGATCATATAAAGTACTAATTCTAGAAAAAAGTTTTATCTAGCTTCCTGTACATGATCTTGTGTTTGAGTCTCTTATCAGGTATCTAGGAGTTAAGTTTTTGTACTCTGAATGTATGTAACAAATTATGGTCCTTCAACCTCTTCAAGATCTGCTACATGACATTTAAAATGTTTAAGTTTTCTGCAGTGAACCATGACCATGCCTAACAGTGATCTTTGAAGTCTCCAAAACTAGAATGGGGTCCCACAATGATGATTCCACCTGCACTATGCTATCACCACTAAGCTGACAAACACTACCTAAAGATCAGCTTTGGACTACAAACTGCTCAGGACAATTTTGAGATGAGATGATCTAGCCTCACAGACTACTCTAGCCAGTAGCTGAGACAAGCCCTGCACTTTGGCATTATGCAGAGACTGGATAACAAATGATACAGCTACCTCTCCCAGGACTGGAGAATTAACCCAAATTTTTCTTTTCAGGATCGCCTAAAGATGTCGTTGCCTCAGACAGCAGGAAGTAAACTTAAGAACACAATGCCCACATTCCCAAGAGGTAGGGAGGGTGGTTTTTGATCATTCAGTGGGTTATGGATAGTTGTCATTGTTTAGGGTGGTTGGTTACAAGTTATTATTGGTAATTTTAGCTAGAGTTTTCCTGCCTGGCCCACAGTCAGGACAAATCTCTCTCACCAGCCAGTCCCACAGCCGCTCAGACCCAACCAAGTAAACACAGAGACTTATATCGCTTACAAACTGTATGGCCGTGGCAGGCTTCTTGCTAACTGTTCTTATATCTTAAATTAATCCATTTCTATAAATCTATACCTTGCCACATTGCTTGTGGCTTACCGGCATCTTCACATGCTGTTTGTCATGGCGGCGGCTGGCAGTGTCTCCGGCTCAGCCTTCCACTTCACAGAATTCTCTCCTCCTTGTCCCGCCTATACTTCTTCCTGCCTGACCACTGGCCAATCAGTGCTTTATTAACATGTTTGACATACAGACCATCCCACAACAGTAATGGTCAGGGAAAAAGTTGTACAAAGGAGTTTAGATTCAGGATTCTTGTTTTGAAAAGAAAAAAGGCAGATTATTGAATCTAACTGAAAAGAAAAAGGGGAATGATATAGAAATAGGATAAAAAGTAGATTACTGAATCTACTTTTAAACTGAAAGAGCAAGTAATAGTCTTAAATATTTTACATTGATATGGATCTTTGTTTACTGATACAAATTTAAGGTCATTTTTGTTAGAACTACTGTATACACATTTCTAATTTTGTTCAAGGTATTGTACCTATACAGCTCATTTAACAATGCAATGCAAATTTCTAGTCCTGGAAAGTTACTATTACCAACTATTTAGAATTAGGTAATGCAGGTTAGTAATCAGTAACATTACAATCCAACTTGTAGTCATATTAGGTATGTTTTCAAGGTCAGAGATATATTTTAGATAGACAGGTATAGCTAGAGTTTTCCTGCCTGGTCCACAGTCAGGACAAATCTCTCTCACCTGCCAGTCCCACAGCCGCTCAGACCCAACCAAGTAAACACAGAGACTTATATTACTTACAAACTGTATGGCTGTGGCAGGCTTCTTGCTAACTGTCCTTATATCTTAAATTAATCCATTTCTATAAATCTATACCTTGCCACGTGGCTCGTGGCTTACCGGTATCTTTACATGTTGCTTGTCCTGGTGGTGGCTGGCAGTGTCTCCTTCCACCTTCCTGTTCTTTTCTCCTTTCTGTTAGTCCCGCCTATACTTCCTGCCTAGCCGCTGGCCAATCAGTGTTTTATTCATTGACCAATCAGAGTAATTTGACATACAGACCATCCTACAGCAGACAGGTCATCTTCAAAAACTTCAGAGGTCTATAGACTATGGTATCTAAGATGTTTTAATAACATTGTTTTTTTTTTTTTTTTTTTTAAATTACGAGACATGTCTGCTCCTGGCAGCACCAATCTACTTCAGAAAAGATGATGGGCATCAAAGAAACTCCCCAAGGAATTCACTTTCTTTGTAGCAAAAGTTAGCCACTGGGCACGAAAGTGCTTGTCTCAACTGCTGACAGTATGCTGTCCAAATTGGACAAGCAGGACACAAGAGTGACTGCCAAACCTTGCCAAGACAAGGCAGGACAGTCCTTCAAAAATCCTATTTCATAGAAGTCTGTCTTATATTCTAGGCCTGTAGGCTAAAGATTGATGCCCCAGCGTTACAGAGGAACCTTGGTTGATTGTCCAGGCAGCCAGCCTTCTCTGTCATTTCTCACATTTTTTTGAAAGTCACCTGCTTGTACTTCCTGGTTACTCAGGTAATATTTCCTTCTCCGGTCTATGATGAGTTGAAGACTTTATAGTTATAGTTTCCTTTGTTAGCAGATTCAGAAAAGAAATTCATTAAAAGGTGTAAAGTGTATAGCACTGAGAGATGTTAAAAGATAGTTTGGTAATGCAAGTTAGGCTAGAAAGTAAATTAGGTAAGACCTTCTGGGCTCACCAAAATAGCATAGACAATGGAGTATTTTCTCTGAATTTGTCAAATGTTTATGGACTAAGGCATTGTTGATGTAGTTATTGCCTGTATATATTGTATATAGTTATTGTACTTACTGTATATAGTTTTTTTTCATTTTATTTTATTTTATTTTATTTTACAATATAATTCAACTTTACATATCAGTCATAGATCACCCCGTTACCCCTCCTGCCACCCCGCCCCCCTCTCCCTGGCCCACCCCCCATTTCCATCTCCTCCAGGGCAAAGACTCCCCCGAGGATTGAGATCAACCTGGTGGACTCCTGTATATAGTTTTTACTTATTAGTTATAACCTTTAATTTTAGACAAAAAGGGGGAAACGTGATATTTTGTTTGTGCTATAACAAATAAAGCTTGCCTTAAGATCAGAAAGTGGAGCTAACCATTAGCTAACCATAGAGGACTGTATAGACAACAGACAGGAAGTGATATGGCTGGGCAGAGAGGGTAAGTAATAAGGCAGGGCAGGAGACAGGAGCTCAGCCCTATTTGGTCTGAGTCATTGTGGAGGTAAGAGGTGACTAGTTGGCTTTCAGCATTTACCCCTATATGTGACTCCGGGTTTTTATTATTAAGAGCAACTAGAATTTGTGCTACACAGCTCAGCAGGTCAAGTCACCCTCTGATTTCATGCCCCAATGGTGATTCTGAGGGTGAAGGACTTGTTGCTGAGCATAATAATCTGATTTTAATCCTCGGCATCTATATGGTAGAAGGAGAGAAGTGACTCCCACATCTTGTCCTCCAACTTCCACATGCACAAATGTATGTGAACACACGCATCCTCCCTCAAAATAAACGTATAACAAAAAAATTAAAGAAATTTAAGCACTGGGCATTTGTGGCACATCATGTCTTTAATACCAGCACCAGGGAGACAGAGGCAGGCAGACCTCTGAATCTGAGGCCAGACAAGTCTACTTAAGAGTTCTGGGATAGCAATGGTTATATAGACCTTGTCTCAAAAAAATGAATGAATGAACAGAAACTCTTTTTTACAAAATGCAGTCTGGTCACCTCATAGTATCTCATGCCTGTTCCTCATCACCCATTTCCTTCAAAATAGCTAATAGCTATTTTGTAAGTATTTCACCAGTTTATCACCTGCATTTCCTTATTTGACCGAGGACAGATGTAGGTCTTATACATTTTACACTTGCACAAACATTTAGCTCACAGAATGTAGGGATATCTTCACTATCTTTTAAACAAGAAAATACTGCTGGGTGTCGTGGTGTACATCTTTAACTCCAGCAACTGGAAGGTAGAGGTATGTGTATTTCTGAGTTTGTGGCCAGCTTGGTCTAAAGAGCTCCAGGACAGCCAGGGCTATAGAGAGACCCTGTCTTAAAAAACAAACAAACAGCCGGGCGGTGGTGGCGCATGCCTTTAATCCCAGCACTTGGGAGGCAGAGGCAGGCGGATCTCTGCGAGTTCGAGGGTGAGTTCCAGGAAAGGCAAAGCTACACAGAGAAACCCTGTCTTGAAAAACCAACCAACCAACCAAACCAAGCAACACGACTAAAAAACAAAAATAAAATACTGTCTTAGTCACACTTTCTAGCTGTGTAACTATGTCAGTCTATTTTATTCCCTTCCAAGTTTATTTTAAGTCAGGGATTAGGTTACTGACACTTATTTGGCCTAGAGATTTCTGGCCTGTCCTTCCCTCATGGTTTCTCAGTCATCTTCCAAAGCCTAAGAACAACTTTTGTGGTCTCAGCTGATTTCGCATGGACCTTGAACACACTTCTCCATCTTACCAAAACCTGAGATATGTTAATCACAACTGTTCAATGTATTGTTGCCAATCCTGGGTAGGCATGAGGTGGAATATCAGCTAGGTGACATGACAAAGCCCAGTATCCTGGCAACCCACCTGTGTCTGGTCTTTGCAGTATTGTGGTCTTCATCTGTAATGTACGGAGGTGCTTCTCCAGCACTTCAGAGCTTCATCACACCTAACCCCCTTCCAGTCAGCAAAGCAACCTCCTAACATGGAAAAGCCACACATCTACATCTGCATGTCTGCTCACTCTCTAGAATAGTCTGTGGTTCAAGACTCCTCTGGCAAACCTGTCTCCAAAAATATTTACATTATGATTCATAACAGTAGGAAATTATACTTATGAAGTAGCAATGAACATAATTTTATGGTTGGAGGACACCACAACATGAGGAACTGTATTAAAGAGTCACAACACTAAGGGAGTTTGAGAACCACTGTGTAGAACAATTTGCTCTTATTCTTCCGAATTTGTTAAGTTTTGCCAGATACAAGAAAGAGACTGGATGTAACAACACATGCTTGTTACTTTAGCCCTTAGAAGGCTGAAGGAAGGGATCATGGGTTTAAGACCAGTTTAGGCCACATAATAAGACTGTCTCTAACAGTGATATACTGTGTACTTTAAAAACAGCTAAAAAAAAGTTAAATAAAGAAGTGATAAAATGAGGTGAGCTTATGAGCCCTATCTAATCATTTCATATTATACATGTATCAGTTATACATATTGTATTTCATAAACACATGTAATTATATGCCACTTAAAACTAGTGGGGCTGGGAAGATGACTGTGTTAAAAAAAAGGCACTTGTAGCCAGCCTGACAACCTGATTTTAATCCCTAGGACCAACACTGTAGAAGGAAAGAATGGACTCCTCCAAGTTGTTCTCTGACCTCCACATATGTACCGCAGCATACATGTACTGCATCTAACACACACACACACACACACACACACACACACACACACACACACACCACAAAAACCCCCAAAACCCAATTATCGCATAAGCTAGATTCACCTACATATACCTGATGGGAAGCTGATGAAAAAAATCTATGTATCCTTAAAACCAAAAGGCCTCAGCAGCACCTGTTACCCTTTTCACACTGCACCATGACACCCTGAGCCAGTCTTTAGTCCCAAACATTTCTCAACACATTACAAAAAGAAGTCCCACCGATACACACTGAACTAAACTTTATTTTCAAAAGCTAAAGAAAGCTTTATATATCCTTTATAAAACAAATATTCCAGACTTGGAATTAAGCAATGAGTGTTCAATATTATAAAGCTGTTTATAAGAGTAATTTAAGTAGTGGTAACGTTTAACCATGTAAAAATGTCACAGAATTCAAATCATGACTTGGATCTTCAATGATTCAAGTACTATGGTCTTAATATGGGTTTGGTCAATTTTAAGATTTAATTCCTTTGGACGTAGTGTCCGTGAGTCTTTAATTACCACTTTCCATCATTTCACGGTAGGATAGCTGGCAGCAGTGGCAATTCCACAGTGGTTGTTCCTGTCTTTGGCTATATGGATGAAGCCTTCCATGCCCCATTCAGTACCCCAGCTGAAAGAGATTCAAGGAAATGAGAGTGATTAATAATAACAGTTAGCTCTGAGTGCTCCAAGATCTACACATAAACTGTACAGAGCACTCATTCCTGTTGCTCTAACTGTGGAAGCTATAGGTAGATGCTGGTGCCTTCCTCTAGCATTCTTTTACTTTTTTGAGACAGGATCTCTCACTGAACCTGGAACTGATAGCCCCCCAACTGCCCAGCACTGGGGGTACAGTTGTGTTACAGTACATGGCTTTTATGTGGGTGCTGGGGAGCCAAACACAGGTCCTCATGACTGAGTGGCAAGTACTTTATCCACGGAGTCATCACCTTAGCCCCTCACTTATTCTGAGACAGGGTTCTGTGTAGCCAAGGTTAACCTCACTAATTCTCTAAAAGAGGATGCCCTTGAATTGTTGGATCTCCTTCCTTCATCAGTGTTGGCATACAGGCATGCCCACACTAGGTTTTACATGGTGCTGGAGACCGAACCCAGGGTTCTGCATATTCTAGGAAAGCATTTACCACCTGGGCTATATCCTTAGTACCCTCTTAACTTTTAAAAGGAAAATGAGGCAAACTAAGATTTTAATAGAATGCTGTGTCTCTACATTCAATGTTATGCTATATCTCAATGAAATATAACTAGCTGTGAGACTTAATTCTGACAGGCTTTAAGGCTGCTGAGAGCTGAGAACAAAATGCAGATAACACAGGGAGGCATATGTGCTAAGATTTCTGCTGGCCATCTCTTGCTGAAAACTAGAAAAAGAAAAGCAGGCTAAAATCACATAGGTCTCACAGCCTTATTTTAATTTTGGGGCCAAATTTGGAAATTCAATATTATAAATATGTATGAATCTCCCCAACAAGCTTAGTTTAGAATCTTAAACACAAATCCTTCACTCTAAATGTGAGAAAGACTTCCAGGATTTTAAAATTTGACTGGCATCGAAATATTGATTCCCCAACCCCCAAGAACTCTCTTTTCAATTTACAATACAACATTTAGAATCTTTTACCTGTTCTTGACAATCCAAAATCTATTCTTATTTGAATCTGTTCCTTCAAATCCATAGCCAATCACCAGAACCCCATGGTCAAGGTCCTTGCTGCTGCAATTCGGTTCATAGTAAATGCCTGGCAGAGTTAAATGAACACTGGGTGAGAGGTTCCAATCACCATAGGACAGTGACCCACCCTGTCCCCCACAATGTCACAGATCCCAAATTCTGTAGAAGATACTAGTTAAAAAATGGTAGTAGCGATGCTGGGTAAGGTGGTGCAAGCCTTACTCCCAGCATAGCAGAGACAGGTCTCTAAGGCCAGCTGGTCTACACGGAGAGTTCTAGGCTGGCCAGGGTGACAATAATAAAATCCTATCTCAAATACCAAGTCCAAGCTGCTCCCCAACTTGCTATGTAGCCAAGGATGGGCTTGATTGTTTGGGTCTCCTGCCTCTGCCTCCTGAGTGTTGTAATACATGAATGAACCGCAATGCCTGGCTCCTGTGGTGCTGGGATTGAACCGGGGCTTCAAGAATACTAGGAAACACTATCAACTGAACTACATCCTTATCTCAATTAAAAATTCTATTGTTTTAAAGCCTACGGTGATAGGATCCATTTTCTAGCTAGTCCCTGATGTATGAGCTGGCTCTTTGGAACCTATTCCCCATGTTGGGGTGTCCTGTGCAGCCTTGATGCAGGGGGGAAAAGCTTGGTCCTGCTGCAACTTGATATGCCATGCTTTGTGGATTCTCAAGGGAGACTTTATCCCCTCTGAATGGAGAGGGAGGAGGAGTGGATGTGGGGGTAAGAAGGGAGGTGGGGGGAAGAAAATGGAAGGAGAGGAGGGTGGGGAAACTGGTTGGTATGTAAAATAAAAAAGGAAAAAAAAGATTAAAAAAATGTGTTTCTCAAAGATAAGAAAAAAGAAAGAAAGAAAAAAAAAAAAAGACCCTTTAATGCCAAACGACTATCCCACTCTAATCCCAGCATGATAAGAAATTTTGAGAACCATATATCTTGTGTTAGATATCTTGGTCTTAGCATTGGTATTGGTATGCTTATCTACTAGCATACCAATTAACATAACCCCTGCTACTCTTAAATATAAAGACAAAGCTTATCAATGAGCAAGCTTTCTCTCCCCTCCCCGCTACAACTGAAAAACTGGCCCCTTAAAGTCCTAATTATAGCAGTAAGAAATCTTTTGGAGAAAGATCCAGCTATT
>CABHPH010128776.1:29733-50183 GCA_902168325.1 Peromyscus nudipes | reverse complement strand
TGGGTTGTGTTTTTCTGTAATGGTCTCCATCTGTGGCAAAAAGAAGCTTCTTTGATGAGGGGTAAGAACTACATTTATCTGTAGGTATAAAGGTAAGTATTTAGAATACATTTTGAAATTACATTGGCTCAGGAAAAAACAGTATTAGATTATCTAAGATCTAAGATGTCTCATGCCATGGCTAGCTGGCTAGACTGGGATATCAGGCATGGACATCCTCCTATTGTATGGGCTTTAGGTCCAGTCTGACAGCTGTTGGGTAGCCTCCAAGATAAAAGTGCCATTATTTCACCACTGAGGATGTCCTGCCCAATCAGTCAGTGTTGTGAGGTCTGGTTTTTATTTTAATTTCCTATATTGTTTTGAGAAGTTTGTACACGTGTATAATGTGATTTACTCAAACTCTCTTCGTTGTTTCCCCTCCTGTCCTCCCATCACTTTTCCATCATAATGTCCTGTGCTCTGATTTAGTGCTGCCTGTGTGTGCATGAGTGAAGGGCTGTCTATGCGAGCATGAACCTCTCAGCAACGACATCTCTGAAGAAAACTGACTCTCCTCGATAACTTTGCTCTCTTAGTGCATGTGTGAATGTTTCTAGTACTATGAAAGCTAGCCAATAGAGATAAAACTTCTGATGAGTATCAGCTTGACTTCTCCATATCCAATGACTCAAGTGTGTAGTATCTTCAGGGATAGGGTTTTACCATCATGTTCCGAAGAATAAACAAAGACGATGAAAATAGTCTGTAATGTTGACGGAGTTTGGGGGAACTCCACTGATCAACAATGCAGAAAGAAGTGACCTATTCCTGGCACTGTGTTGTTTATTTAATCCCATATGGTATATGGGAACGGCATTGACACCTGCATTATTTAATTTCCTTTTTGAAGAGCAACCCTAATTAGTCTTAACAAATAAAAACCTGGAGTCAGAAACCAGTGTCAAAGCTGAAGGATCAGAGAAGCAGAGCATCCAACCACCAGAGACTTCTTACCTCTAAGAAATTTCAGACCTAATGGGGGGATCCTGTCTCTATGAATCCTCAGACTGAATGGGGGAGGGATTCTGTCTCCACTCCCCTTATATTCCTGTCTCCACCTCTCATGTGTTGGGATTAAAGGTTTGAGCCTCCTATGTGTTGGGATCAAAAGTGTGCACCACCACCGCCCAGCTCTGTTTCTCTTTTAGACTGGATCATATAGTGTAGTTGATGGTTTTTAGCGGCACTCTTACCCTGCGAGGGAAAGTCACGAAACATGACAGAATCCACTAACAAGAGTTTTATTAAGACAAGGAGAAAGGGATAGATGTGATCAGGCCTGCTGAAAGGACACATGTGGGAGAAGGGGGTGGGGGTGGGGCATGGGACCTGCCTTTTTAAGGGCCACCTCGAACATGCTCAACAGGCCCACGTGGCTACTCCATGTGGGCACATAGATCACGTGGTCATGCCTCGCACAATTACGTGACCACACAGCGCATGGGTTATGTAGGAAGTATGACCTGGAAATGACTAGGTGGAAATGATTAAGTGTCCTGCCAGGGCATGCACGACCACGGGGGCGTGGCTGGAATTCATATCAGTAGTCCAGGGTGGCCTTGAACTCCTTCCTGATCGTCCTGCTTCCTCCTCCCAAGTGCTGGGATTAAAGTTGTGTGTCACCACTGCCTGACCTTTGTGGTTAGCTAGTGACTAACTTGCCTCTGATCTCCAGGCAAGCTTTATTTGTCAGAACACAAACAAAATATCATACAACACCTTTTTCTTTGTACATGCATATATTTTAGGAAGCTTCCACAATAGATTTCCATATGCTGTTTTCAAAGGTCTATAATGTTAATTATCATTCCCCATATGCCCTTCTCTAACCAGCATTTCTATTCCATGCCCTATTTAACATTTCATGTTTCATTCTTCCTCTTTTGTCCTTCATATCACTTGTATTTTTTTCTTCTTTCTTTAAAATTTCATTCCCATTGTCCCCTAACTAGTTTCTTGATTGTCTACTGGTACTCCAATTAAAGCACACATGTTTAAAGATTCAAAGCTAGCATCCACATATGAAAGAGAACATGTGATGTTTGTCTGTCTGGGTTTTGGTTATCTGACTAATTTCACCTCCATCTATATATGTAAATTTTCTCATTTGGATAGTGATACTGAAAAATAAAGTAAGATAAGATAATAATAGACTTGGCTAGAGTAATTTTCCATAAGAAAGATAATTTTTTTCATTTACTCTTCAGGATGCTTAAGTCATGCAAAGTAGCCATCTTAAAAGCAAACAAATTCTATTTTATAGTTCCTTTTTGTAGCTGGAAGGTTTCTCTGGTCCTGCCTGGCCCTGCCTGGCCCCATAGTCCTGCAGCCTCTTATAAAATAATCACTCAGAGGCTTATATTGATTACGAACTGGATGGTCTATGGCAGGCCTCTTGCTAGCTAGCTTTTACAGTTTAACTCAACCTGTAACTATTAATCTATGTATCAACAAGTATTCCATGGCTTTACCTGTATCCCATAACATGTTGCTCCTAGGATGGCAGTCTGGTATCTCCCTCACTCTGCCTTTCTCCTAGGATTTCCCTTCTGCCTCTAAGCTTCCTTGCCATAGGCCAAAGCAGCTCATTTATTAACCAATGGGAACAACACATATTCACAGTGTACAGAAAGACATCTCTTGGCACCTTTTAGTTCTTACTTCTACTCGGTAAAGAAATGTGAGCATTGTTGAGTTTGAACTTCTAGAAGAAATACTATGTGTGTGTGTATATGTGTGTATGTGTGTGTGTGTGTGTGTTTCAGTGTGTCCTGATGTAGTTAGCAGAACAACACAAACAGCAAGTGCACCAAAAGTAAATGATAAACTTTGTATTCAAGACTATTTAAAAATTCTTAAATTTTCTTAGTTTTAATAAAAGTAGATGGCTGCATAAATATTTACTGGGAAAAGAAAAAACTTTAAGATGTATTTAAGAAATGTCCAATAATATCAACAATCAAGGCCAGTTCTGAAATACACTATTCATCAAACACTGACGCCCATAGGAAGAAATGCTTAAACACAAGAGCATGTTAGTAGTCCTCCACGGACTTATTAAAGGCCTGTGACAAATGATGGCACAGTCAATCGTGTACTTCTCTTCATGGTCATCAAGTCATTGTTCAATCAAGTCATTTTGCTCGCTCATTTGTTGAGACCTCATTGCTATACTTCTGATCATTGCTGCAATACCTTCTGCTGAAAGTGGATCTAGATTCCAGCATGATATACTCATGACTTCAGATCTACAGTGGCATGTTATAAGTATTGAAAAATCAAGGACAGAGAAAATGAGTGGTTTAAAACACAATATCCAGCTCAAATGTGCTATAAAATACACCTTTGATTGCTTTTTAGTTACGCTACTAGTATCAATAACTGAAATGAAAAGATGCACTTAAAAGCACAAGCTATATCAATATATAATTGTATTATCATCTGCTTTTAATTTGCCAAGGCCGCAAAAAATACTTGCTTGTAGCAATACATTAAGAAGTGAAGGTGACTACTGAAAGAGACTACTGGAAAGTTGGTGGGGGTGGGGAGAGCATTTTGGGATCAGGTAAAAACCTGGTGCATGGGAATCTCCCAAGAATCTATAAGGATGATCCCAGCTAAGACTCCTAGCAATAGCAGATACATAGCCTGAACTGGCCATCTCTTGTGATTGGATTGTTGCCTAGCCAAACTATCATCAGAGAGGCTTCATCCAGCACCTGATGGAAACAACTGCAGACCCACAGTCAAATGGTAGGCAGAGTTAAGGGAATCCTGCAGAAGAGGAGGAGAAAGGATTGTAGGAGCCAAAGGGATCAAGGACACAACAAGAAAACTCACAGAATCAGCAAACCTGGGCTGATGGGGGCTCACAGAGACTGAACCGACAATCAGAGTTTGCATGGGACTGACCTAGGCACTCTGAGTATAAGTTACAGTTGTGTAGCCTGGACCTCTTGTAGGACTCCTAATAGTGGTAACAGAGGCTGTCTCCGACTCTTTTACTGGCTTTTGGAATCCTGCTCGTCATGCTGGGTCACAGGAGGTTCTCAGTCTTACTGCAACAGGAATGGAGGAAGAGTAGATTGGGGGGTGGGAACAGAGAGAGGTGTGGGGAGGGACTGGAAGGAGAGGTGGAAGGGAAAATTGTGGGCAGGATGTAAAATAAACAAAAATTTATTTTAAAAAAAAAGTGAAGGTGAGACTACAAATACACTACAAGAGTGGACAAAAACAGTCCAGAATAATCATTTTTCAAACAGGTACCTCTTCACTTCCAAGCACTTACTGTAAATAGTGACTGCTGTATTTGTCGCTGTGATAATTCACTTTTGTCTCCCCACACTGCAAGAACTGGTTCATAATATCGTTGCTTTGCATAAGACAATTGTATGCATTCTATCACAGGGTGACTGACAGCAGCATCAGATCACAAGTCACCATATGAACAATAATTGTGGTATAAAATATGATTAGTTACAAAGTAAGAAAAATTATAACTTAAAAATAGTCATCATAATTATAAAGCATTATTGTAAGTCAGATGAGCAGTTTCTATAAAGAGTTTTTGATGGCTGATAATTGTCATAACTCATGTTAGATTACAATATAGGCTCGTAGTGTAGTGAAAAGTTTCAAAATTATGTATCTCAATCATATTGTTACTAAAATTACACAAAAAGAGTAGTAATAAAGATAATTAAAATATTTTGGATTCAGAGATTTTTTGCTTTCTTGTACGCTATAATCAATGTAATTGGCCTAGTCTGTAGGGCATAACTATCCATAGATGTATACAAACTCTGTCAGGTTTGATCACTGGTGGCCCAAGACTGGGATCCCTGAAAATAGTGCAATGTTTCCGATGAACCAGCATCAGGAGAATTTCACAACTGTAATGCATCATTCAAACGTGCCTGAATCTAGAGCTGCAGGAGGCACAGGTTAGAACTCAGTTTTGAAATGAGCCTGAGCATTGTTGATGGGAACACAAATTAGAGCAGCCACATGGAAAAAATACTATGGAGGATGTTCAAAACCTTGGTATAATCTGGAACATCTGAGCAATGTTCTCCGATTCCAGTCTTGTCAGGTAAATTTTATACATTAGTAAACAAGCTCATAATGACAATGCTTAAGATAAAAGAATAATTATTGAATAATCTATATAAGCAAACAAAACATCTCCAGGTAGAAATAATTTAAATATGTATGCAAATACATCTACAGTTATGCTAAAATGTAATGACTGAGAATGTTGACACCTTCCTTTGCTGTAGTGAATTAAAAAAACAGGTCACACAGCAACAAAATATGCATTGCTGCTTCATTTTATTGGCCTAATATTTCTTTATAAGTTGAAGGAAACACTAAAAATTGCTATTCATATGATATTTTAACATTCCGTTTGTATTCATGGGTATATATGTGTATTCATATGTGGGTTTGTGCATGTGAATGCAGGTGGCTCTGGAGGCCAGAACACAAGAGTCTTATCTCCAGGAACTGGAGTGACAGGTGTTTGTGACATGCTGAAAGGAGTCCTAGGGACCAAACTTGGGTTCTCTGCAAGAGCAGTACACACTCAAGCACTGACTCGTGTTCCAGACTCAAAATGCCAGTTGTTTTGTCTGTTTGTTTGTTTGTCATGGAGGTATCTGCTTTCTTGTTCTAGTTAGTTATTTTTGTTTGTTTGTTTTTTTGTACCTAGCACAAGGTCTAAATTGAACTTGGGGCACCTCTTTGAAGTCTATATTTCTATATACAACCACAGGGATTAAGGCCAGTCCATATGACCTCACTTAATGTAATTTCATATATCCTACATAGACCATCTTTTCAATTCTTTGTGTCAAGAAATTCAACTAGGCTATCTGCATTATGTCCTGCTCAGCAAAAGAAACACCCTACAAACAACTAAATATACCATCTTAGTTGAGATGTAAGAAACTATGCATGGGTAATCTAATATATACTCACAAATATAACACTAGAATGGCATCTTTACTGTTTGCCAAGATCTGCCTTTCTTTTTGTAGCCTAAATATGAAGGATTTACCAAATGTATTTTCATTTTATCTTCCTACATAGAATGCTATTCCTAAGATATTTTTCTCACTATTATTTTTTGGCAATTTTACTTCTAGTATTTATTTAGGGTATAATTAAATTTCATTAGTAATATGGAGAACTCACAATACATAACTCTAGGATCTGACAAGAAGATGAGTTTATATGTGAATAGATGTGAGCTAAATTAAAAGTCACCAAGGTGACTTGATTTTGTTTTAGTTTTCCATGTTACTCCCCAATTTTAATAGAAGACATTGTGATCATGTCATCAAATGACTGATGTTGATTTATTTCATTTCACTTTAAGAACATAGAAGAGGAAATTTTTGTAAAACTCTTCAAGGTCAAGTGCAAACAGCCATGAATCTGTAATACTTGGCAGGAATAAATAAGGATGACAGTGTGATATGTAGCAAGTGCTGTGAGAAGCTCACTTGTTCTTATGCTCCTTTCTTTCCAGTTGCACTTTATCACTTATGTAATTGAGAACCACTGTTGTGGGCTTAAAATTAAACTGAAATTCATATAGCTTAAGTTGTAAATATAAGGATATTATAAGCTCATATGTAAAAGTTTCTGGGCTCATTTTCTGGAATTTGAATCAACAATAAGTGGCAAAATATTGAATCAATAAAGAGTGGTTAAAGTCCAAGATTTTTAAGGGTGTAGAGAGATGTCAAAATGAGAATTTTGAGAAAGTCTCACTTCTTTGATAAATATTTTACCATTCCTGTTTGAATTTTGATACCAGGATATCAATCAAGCTATTATGCAATTATTTTCACCAGAAGAGTCTGGGAAATGATAAAGAGAGAAACAGAGATCCAGGTAACATTTCTTATAAAATTACTTTCTAAAGGTTGACCCATTCTGTAGAATTTGACCCAGTCAGATGCTGCAAAGGAAGTGTTGGGATAATTATATTAGAAATTCACTAGTTATGGGGCCAGTATGTTGGAAATGTCACAACAAAGGATGGCTTACTTTCCTTACTCCCAAGTCAGAGCCCTCACTGACTTGGAGGTTTCTGTACACTCTTCCTCTTTATTCCTTGATAATCTGATTGCAAGTATTTATACACACAAATCTAATGTGCTCTGCAAGCTCTTATATATGTATATTTTAAACATCATTTTCCACCTAATTTTGTACAACAGGTCTTGATCAATCTTGACTCATTCCCCAACTCCTCTCAAATCCATCTTTCTCATGGTAACCACCTTTCAGTTTCTTGTTTGTTTGTTTGTTTGTTCTTTTGTTTGTTTATGAAGAATACTATATTACAGATGTTGTCTTGATTCTCAAGCTCTTTCAACATTTTTACCCCATCTTCCATGAGGTTCATTAGAGTCGTAGATGTAGGGCCTTCATTGTAATTATATTATCTGGGGGAAAGCATAGGAAAGTCAGTTGATCTCTGCATTTTGACAAGTTGTGAATTCAGTAATGATCTCTGTCTACATCAAGAAGAAGCTTCTTAGATGAGGGGTAAGATCAACACTTAATTGTGATATAATAAGTGGAATGCAGTTAGAGAGTACACTGCTTAGGAAACTGGCATTTGAAAGGTTTACTCTAGGTTCTGCTGCCTCAACAATCAGAGGGAGTTGGCTAAACTTTTAATGTCACGAATGAGATTCTTATTATTGAATGGGCCTTAAGTCAGCAAAGTAGAGCTTGGTTACTCTTAGGATATACGTACTGTTGTTGAACTTTTCTCACTACCTCGCTGTGCTTATTCATTGTTGTGATCCATTACAGCTTGCTGACTATTGATTGCTTTTCTACATTGATAGCTTGCATGATCCCTTCAGAAACTATGAGAGCTAGTCCTCAGTGAGGAGTCTTCTAGGTTAAATCTGGATTGACTCCTTCAATTCCTGTGTGTCTGAAGAACATGGTGCCCTTTGAATGGGACTTAACTTCTTTTTCCAAAAGGCACCAAGAATAACAATGGTGCCCTGTATTGTTTTGGAGGTCTCTTTTACTATCTGACCAACGACTCAAGAAAAGTTATTGCATGGTACTGCATGACACGGAACTTTTTGTTAAGTGGAGGGAGGGAGGATTTTGGGAAAGAGAGTTGTTACCCCAATTAACATAATTTCAACTCTCAGAAAATCAAGCAAACACCCCCTGCTAACCCAAGTACTATTCCTGTCAGAGCAGCAAGTCGGCTGCTTTTCCAGATCTACACCTCTCTTTCTGCTCTTCCAGATCCAATTCCCCCTGCCTTATCCCAAGGTCTGTAGCAGAAAACCTGCTATGGTATCCTTTTCCTTTCAATCTCTATCACCAACAGATCACAGAGATCTCCCCCAACTCATCCCATTATCCAGCCTTTAACCACAGCAGACATACTCTTGGAACATGCCAGCTGATCAGGCCAAGGAAATGGTCCACAGAAAATTTCCTACAAGGCAGCACACAGCTACCAAACTCTCCTAAAGTCCATGGAAGAGGAAAACCAAAGAAGAAAACACTCACCCAATGCAGAAAAAAACCAGACACCTAGACATCAGCATAAAAACACAATCAATAATTGCCAGGACAGTAGGTCTGTTTTGGAACCAAGCAACCCTATCACAGCAGGCACTGACTACTCCAACATAGCTAGAGCCAAAAAAAAAAGACCCTAAAATAGCTTTTCTGAATACAATAGAGGTCCTTAAAGGGAAAATTAATAAATACCCCAAAGAAATCCAGAAAAACACAGACACACAGTGGAAGGAAATAAATATAACAGTTCAAAACCCGAAGATGGAAGTAGAACCAATGAAGAAAAAAAACTGAGGGAATTCTGGAAATGAAAAAATTTGGGTATTAAAAAAAATCTATAGAGTCAACTTTCAACATCAGAATACAAGAGATAGAAAAATCTCAGGCATTATGACAGAAAAAAATGGCTAAATTAATTAAAGAAAATGTTGGGTCTAAAGATTTCCTATCACAATATCTGGGACACTTTGGGAATTTGGGGAATTTGGGAAACTATGTGGGTGCCTGTAGTTGGACTTTCTTGTCAGACTTTCTTCGGACCACCAGGCCCAAAATAATGACATAGAGACTTCTGATTAATTATGAGGCTTGAACTTAGCTTAGGCTTGTCTCACTAACTCTTATACCTTAAAATATAAGTTATAATTTAAGGAAATCTTGGAAACTATGGAAAGACCAAATATAAGAATAAAAGAAATAGAGGAAGGAGAAGAAACCCAGTTTAAAATCTCAGAAAATATTTTCAAAAAAATTATGGAAGAAAATTTTCCTAACCTAATGAAGGAGATGCCTGTAAATGTACAAGGAACATACAGAACACCAAACGTATTGTATCAGAAAAGCAAATTCCCTTGGCACAGACTAATCAACATGCTATGTATAGAACAAAGAATGAATATTAAAAGCTGCAGGGGAAAGAGACCAAGCAATATACAAAGGGTGACCTACTTTTTTATTGAATTTTTTTCATTTTTAATACCAATCACTGTTCCCCCTCCCTCTATTTCTCCTGTTCCCTTCACCTGCTCCCCATCTCACTCCCATCCCCTCCTCATAGGGGGTAAGCCTCCCTTGGATAGTCAACATAGACCTGACTTCTCAGTGGAGACTCTAAAAGCCAGATAGGTCAGGACAGATATGCTGCAGACTCTAAGAGACTACAGATGCCATCCAAGACAACTATACCCAGCAAAACTTGCAATTATTATAGATGAAGAAATGAGATATTCCATGATAAAATAAATTTTAAGCAATATTTATCTACAAATCCAATCCTACGGAAGGTACTAGAAGGAAAACTGCAACCTATGGAGGTTAACTACAACCATAAAAACAGGGAATAAATAACCCCTTAGGCCACCAAAATCAAAGGAAGGGAAGCACACACACACACACACACACAGAAACATACACATGCATACACACACCATCACCACTACCACCAGCAGCACCATCACTGGTGAAATAACAGGAATCAAAAATCATTGGTCATTGATATGTTTCAATTTCAATCATCTCAATTCCCCATTAAAAAGACACATATTAACAGAATGAATGCAAAAACAGGGCCCATCCTTTTGCTGAATCCAAAAAATACACCTCAACATCAAAGATAGTCTATTTCAGGACAAAGTGTTAAAAAATAATATTCCAAGTAAATAGACCTAAGAAACAAGCTGATATAGCCATTATAATATCTAACAAAATAAACTGCAAATCAAAACTAATCAGAAGACATAGGGAAGGACACTACATACTCACCTAAGGAAAACTCCACCAAGATGACATTTAAATATCTAAGACCTATGCCACAAATACAAGGGCACCTGTTGTGGGATATCTATGCACTACAGTAAGATGTGATTGGTATAATAAAAAGCTGAATGGTCAACAGCTAAGCAGGAGAGGTTAGGCAGGACTTCTGCACAGAGAAAGGAACTCAGGGGATGAAACTAGGCACATAGCATTAGCCAGCTAGACATGGAAGGAATCAGACCTACAGAATGAAGGAGAGATAAAGGGCCATGTGGCAGAATATAGATTAATAGAAATGGGTTAATTTAAATTAAAAGAGTAAATGGAACAAACCTGAGCTAAGACCAAGCTTTCATAATTAATAAGAAGTCTCCATGTCATTATTTGGGGACTGGCAATCCAAAGAAAGTCTGACAAGAAAGTTCTACCACAGGCACCCACATTTGTAAAAGAAACACTACTTCAATCACATATTGACACTCACACACTGATAGTGGGAGATTTATATACCCTACTTTCACCAACAGACAGATAATCTAGACAAAACTAAACAGAGGAATGCTAGAGCTAACAGATATTACAAACCCAATGGACCTAACAAATAGTATAGAACATTTCACCCAAACAAAAAAGGATATATATTCTTCTCTGCACCTAATGGAACTTTTTCCAAAGTTGATCACGTACTTGGATACAAAGCAAGTCTCAACAGATACAAGAAAATTGAAATAGCTCCCTGAATCCTATCAGACCACCATGGATTAAAGCTGGACATTAACAACAACAGAAAGCTTACATACTCATGAAAATTGAACAACTCTACTGAAGGACAAATTGGTCAAGATAACAATAAGAAAGAAATTAAAGATTTTCTAAAATTGAATGAAAATGAATACACAGAATATGCAAAATTATGAGACACGTGAAAGCAATTCTAAGAGGCAAGTTCATAGCACTAAGTGCCTACATGAAAAATCTGGAGAGATCTCATTCTGGCAACTTAATAACACACCTGATAGCTGTAGAACACAAAGAAGAAATCATACCCAAAAGAGTAGATGGCAAGAAATGATCAAATTTGGGGCTGAAATCAATAAGATAGAAACAAAGAGAACAATACAAAGATTTTTTTTTTTAAAAAAACCCAAAAAGTTTTTTGACAAAATGGAGATATAACAACCAACACCAAGGAAATCCAGAGAATCATAAGGACATGTGCTGTGGATATCGCTCTGCATAAATAAAATGCTAATTGACCAGTAGCCAGGCAGGAAGTATAGGCCAGACAAGCAGAGAAGAGAAACCTGGGAACAGGAAGGCTGAGTCGGAGACACTGCCAGCTGCCTCCATGAGTACCAACATGTAAGATACTGGTAAGTCACGAGCCATGTGGCAAGGTATAGATATATAGAAATGGGTTAATTTAAGATATAAGAATAGTTAGCAAGAAGCCTGCCATGGCCATACAGTTTATAAGTAATATAAGTCTCTGTGTGTTTACTTGGTTGGGTCTGAGCAGCTGCAGGACTGGCAGGTAAGAGAGATTTGTCCTGACCATGGGCCAGGCAGGACCAGGAAAACTACAGCTACAGATATGTTTTAAAAATCTGTATGCCACCAAATTGGAAAAATCTAAAATCAATGAATTATGTTCTAGATAGATATCACTTACTAAACTTAAATCAATATCAAACAATTTAAATACACCTATATACTATAGTAAAAATAGAAGCAGTCATTGGAATTCTCCCAACCAAAAGATGCTCAGGGCCAGATGGTATTAGCACAGAATTCTACCAAACTTTCAAAGAAGAGATAGAGCCAATACTCCTCAAATTATTCCATAAAATAGAAGTGGAAGGAACATTTCACAATTCATTACATGAGGCCAAAGTTTCCCTGATACATAAATAAACCATACAAAGACCTAAGAAACAGAGAACATTGCAGACCTATTTGCCTTATGAACATAGATGCAAAAATAATCAATAAAATACTTGCAAACTGAATCCAAGAGCACATTGAAAATATCATTCAGTGTATTCAAAAAGGCTTCATCTCAGAGATGCAGGGATGATGCAATATACAAAAATCAATACAAGCAATCCAGTGAAGAATCTGACAGGCAAACAACACATGATCATCTCATTAGAAGGAGAGAAAAGACCTGTGACAAAATCCAACACCTCTTCATGATAAAAGTCCTGGAGAGATCAGGAATACAAAGGATATACCTAAGCATATAAAGGCAGTTTACAACAAGCCCTTAGCCAGCATCAACTTAAATGGAAAGAAACTCATAGCAATTTTACTAAAATCAGGAATAAGACAAAGTTGTCCACTCTCTCCATACCAATTTTATATAGTACTTGAAGCCTTAACTAAAGCAATAAGGCAACTAAAGGAAATAAAGGAAATAAAAATTATAAAAGGAGGAGTAAAAGTATTCTTATTTGCAGATGATATAATAGTATACATAAATATCCCTAAAAGTATCACCATGAAGAACTCCTATGTTCTTCTCCTACTCCACCATGACAAACACTTTCAGCAATGTAGCTGTGTACAAAATAAACACACAAAATCAGTAACATTCCTTTATACAAATGAGAAACAGATTTAGAAAGAAACCAGGAAACAATACCTTTCACATTACCCCCGAGTAATATAAAATATCTTGGGGGTAACTCTAACCAAGCAAGTGAAAGACTTTTATGACAAAAACTTCAAGTCTTTGAAGAATGAAATTAAAGAAGATATCAGGAGATGAAAAATATCTCCCATGCTCATGGATTGGTAGGATTAACATAGAAAGAAATGGCCATCTTCCCAAAAGCAATCTACAGATTCAGTGCAATCCCCATCAAAATTACAATCCAATTCTTTACAGATTGTGAAAGGACAATTCTCAGCTTTACGTGAAAAACATCAAAAACCTCTGGGGAGCTAAAAGCATCCTGAACATATAAGAACTGGGGAAGTATCACCATTCCTGATTTCAAGTTATACTACAAAGCTATAGTAATAAAAACAGCATTGTATTGGCAAAACAAATCATAAACAAACAAAAAACCCAGACATGTTGATCAATGGAATTGATTAAAATCCCAGATATAACTCACAGGCTTAAGGAAATCTGATTATTTTTTTAATAAGGAAGCCAGAAATACACACTGGAATAAAAGACAGCATCTTCAACAAATGGTGCTGATCAAGCTGGATGTCTGCATGTAGAAGAATCCAAATAGATCCATACCTACACAAAACACAACTCCAAATGAATCAAAGATCTCAACATAAAACCAGCTACACTGAACCTGCCAGAAGATAAAGTGGGAAATAACCTTGAACTCATTGGCACAGGAGAATACTTTTTAAACAGATCAGCATCAATGCAGGCACTAAGATCAAAAATTAATAAATGGGACCTCATGAAACTGAAAAGCTTCTGAACGGCAAAGGATACCATCATTTGGACAAAGTGACAGCCTACAGAATGGGAGAGTATTTTTACCAACTCCACATCTCATAAAGGGCTAATATCAAAAATTTATAAAGAATTTAAAATAGTTGATATCAAAAAACAAATAACCCAATTAAAAAGTAGGGTACAGATATAAACAGAATTCTCAGTAGAGGAAACTCAAATGGCTGAGAAACTCTTAAAGAAATGTTCAACATCCATAGCCATCAGGGAAATGCAACTCAAAATTACTTTGAGATTCCATCTTCCACCTATCAGAATGATTAAGATCAATAACAAATATGACATCCCATGTTGTAAGAATCTGGAGCCAGGGGAACACTCCTCCATTGCTGGTGTGGGTGCAAACATATACAGCCACTATGGAAATCAGTGCGGCAATTCCTCAAATAGATGAAAATTGATCTACTTCAAGATACAGCAATACCATTCTTAGGCATATACCCAAAGGACTCGCCATCCTACCTCAGGGATACTTGCACCAACCATATTTACTGCTGCTCTAGTCATAATAGTCAAAACCTGGAAACAACCTAGATGGACCTCAACAGAAGAATAAATAAATAAAATGTGATAGTTTTACATTTACACAATTGAGTATTATTCAGCTCCTAAAAAATGAATCATAAAATTTCTAGGCAAATGGATGAAACTAACAAGTATCATCATGAGTGAGGTAACCCAGACCTAGAAAGATAAATATGATAAACATTCATATATATGTATATATATATACACATATATGCATATATATGTGTGTGTGTATGCATGTATGTGTATGTATGTGAATATATATGCCATTAAATATATAATAATATATGTTATTAAATATATAATAACTAAGATACAATCCATAGGCCACTAAAGGTTGGGCATAGAGAAAGGGACTGAGGGGACACATGAATCTCTCTGAGAGGGGGAAATGGGTGGATTGGAGCTTGTGGGGAGCAAGAAGGGCATGATTACGTGGGAGGGGGAGGAGAGATGGGATTGAGAGAGGGAATGAGGGAAAGACAGCAAAAACTGAAGGGCATGTTAGGGGTGATATGGAAATCTAGTGCAGTGGAAACTTCCTGAAATATAGGAAGGCAATCCTAATGAAGTCTCCAAATAATGTGACATAGAACCCCCATTGGCCATCTTTTGTCACCAAACAAAGCTTTCAGTACCAAACTGGGTTTCATCCAATTGAGTTGTTGGCCAAAAAGTTCCCACGGAAATCCCCAACAATTCAGACTGTTTTCAAGACAATAATAGGTTGTTCTCCACAAAGTGACAGCAAGACCCCATTACTGAAGATAACACTCACACAACTCACTGAACATGGAGAGGTCAAGCTGGTGCCTACTTAGAACCTTCACTCCAATTTCTAGTATCTATGACACAGAAAGGCACTTTGCAACCTGTCAAAGAGAAACATAAACACCAACCCAGCTGTAAAATCTTTGATCTACCATCTTTCCTGCGTGCAATACACTAGGTCAACAGTAGCACAAACCTTGTGGGAGTGAGCACCCAACCAATGTCTGATTTGACTTAAGGCCCATTCCATGAGATATAAGCCATACCTGACACAGTTTGAGTGACCAAGACCAGAGACTAGATAGTCCAGAGGCCTAGTGTAAAACCAAATACTCCTGGACCCCCAAAAAATAACAAAAGAAAAGGATTCCTAATGATATTATGCTATAGTCATATCTGTGCCTCATTCAGCTATCATCAAAAAGGCTTCCTCCTGCAGCAGATGGGAACAGATACAAAGATCTACGGACAGACATTATACAGAGGGAGAGAGGGAGGGAGAGGGAGAGAGAGAGAGAGAGAGAGAGAGAGAGAGAGAGAGAGAGAGAGGCATAGAACAAATAGCTCTAAAAGAGATGTCTCCATCAAATCCCTCCCCCTCAGAGCTCAGGGAACCCTGCAGAAGTGGAGAGAAAAAGGAGTTGGGGAGACAAAGGGTATGGAGGACACCAAGAGAACAAGGCCCTCTAAAATTACTGAGCAAATCTAATATGAACTCACAGGGACTGAAGCAAAAATGCACATGGTCTACATAGGTCTGCAATCAGATCTTCTGCACATGTACTATAGCTCTCAGTTTAGTACATTTTTGAGACTCCTAAATATGTAAATGAATACATCTCTGATTCTTGTATCTTCTCTTGGGGCACTTTTAGTTTTCTGTTGGCTTGGCATGTCCAACTTAGATATGATTGTTTTGCTTTGTCTTATTATACTTTTATTTTATGTTTTGTTGTTATGTCTCAAGCCTATTCTTTCCTAATGGGAGGGAGACAGAGAGGGAGGGAATTCATTTGTGAGGAACTGGGAGGAGTAGAGGGAGGGAAAGCTGTATTCAGATTAGAGTGTATCAGAAAGGAAACTATATTTAATAAAAGGGGAGAAGAAGAAAAAGGAGCCATTAACTGAAGAAGGGAGGTGCTGAAGAGACAAAAAGAAGGGGGTATAATGTAATTATATTTTAATCAAAACCAAACTTATTTAAAACATATTTAATTGAGTTTAAAAAAAATGATCAATTTTTATTTTTTGTTTTTTTTTACAGTATGATCAAGTGTTTCTTCTACAAAGAATACAGTATTGGGTTGATAGTAAAATATGAATTAATATAGTGCAATATCTAAATTAGCACATTTAAATAAATTCTGATCACATGATTATACTCTGAAAAATAACACCTTTAATATAAAATTTGTATCACTACCTGGAGAACAGCATACATGCATACAATGCATTTGGATTATATTATGTCTAACTCCTCCCCAAACTCCTTTTAGATTCAACCTGACCCACTACTTACTCTCAACATAAAGAAAATACATTTTTATACTTTCAGTTACACACTGTTCTTGATTTTTAAATTATCAACAAAGATAGAAGTTAGATAATTGATTGATGATTTCTCAGTATGCTGGACCATGTGTATCACAAAACAAGAGGCAATGCCATCATGTTCAATATTGAAAACACCAGACTCAGGAACACTGTGAACATGCTACTCACTATGCTTACTACAGTACATCACACACTGAATTAACCAACAAATATGGACTTAAATGAATTGAAAAAAAAAAGAATTGGCAAGAAGATAGCAAGATAATTATTATTTGTAGATAACAAGATTGTAAATCTAAAAACCCCGGAAAAATCCACTGTGGGGAAAATGGTATAAGCAGAAGGACTTTAGTGAAATATGAACACTTCCTGTCCACCATTCCTTCCTCTGAATTTGGAAGAGGTTCATGGCTGTACATCCAAGAGGTACCTAGTACAGGGTATGGTTATAAAGACTTTTTTCCTTTCCTTCTTTCTTTGGTTTTATTTTGTTTTACATTTGTGTATGTGTAGGTATGTATGTTATAGCATGTGGTGTGTATGTGCATGTGCATGGAAGTCCACAGTTGTGCACATGCAGGTGAAGACCAGAAATTGATGACAGATATCTTCTCAATTGCTCTTTATTAGACAGGTGAATCTAAAACTCAGCTAGGCTGGTTGGCCAGAGAGCTTCAGCCTCTGTTTCTACCTTGCAGCACTATTACAAGCATGGTTCTAGCTTTTTGTATTGATGCTAGAGGTCAAACTCAGGTCATTATGATGGTGTGACAAGTACTTTACTGAATGAGCCATAACACCTTCCACTGTAGAGATGTGATTTTAAAAAAATCAACAAGTCCTTGGCCAGCTCCTCTTTCTTTTCTCTTTGGGAAAATTAGATTTTTAAACATCAAGAGAATAATCATTTGTTGATATTAATGGTCAAGGCCTTTTGATGAACTCCCTACAGTTAGTCTCCAAAAGAAAATGAATGACTACTTGGAGTGGGAGAAGTGAGCATATGGGCACAACTAGATGAAGATCACAAATCCACTCAGTTCAATTTCTCAGCTGCATTTCAAAATCATTCTCATTCTCTTATGAATCGATAGTGCCAGCAAAATGGTTGAGATGTTTCCTTAGATGAATCTCTTAGAACCAAGGTATCTTTCTAAAACAAAACCATTATTCAATTATTCACAGAGTATTCTGTAATTTTCATACTGTTGTCAAAGCTGTAAGAGCAGACAACTAACCTAGAAAAACAAAGGAATGGAATAAACCAGTGGGAGCCTAGAATAAACCCACATATTTACATTTGTAGCATGAATCTTAGAGAGTCTTATTAATAAAACAAACCTGAGGCCAGTTATTTGGGGTGAAATTCTGAATGGTCAGAGAGACAGAATAAGCCACAGCTATCTCACCTCGCTGAATCCTCAGCTGGTCTTGTTTCCTCAGACTGGATGCCCCGAGCCCTCATCCAGAATGGGTCTCAGCTGAACTGCTGCTAGAAGCCTGAAAGCTTAACCAGCCACATGCTTCTCCAGGCCAAAGGCCTCTCCAGGGCAAATGCCTCTAGTTTCTGGTCCTCACGCCTTATATACCTTTCCGCTTTCTACCACCACTCCCTGGGATTAAAGGTGTGGCTTTCTGGGATTAAAGGTGTGGGTCACCACGCCTGGCTGTTTCCCATGTGGCCTTGAACTCACAGAGATCCAGAGAGATTTCTGTCTCTGGAATGCTAGGATTAAAGGCGTGTGCTACTACTGCCTAACCTCTGTTTAATATTGTGGCTGTCCTGTTCTCTGACCCCAGATAAGTTTATTAGCATACACAATATTTTGGGGAACACAATACCCCCACATACATTACTTTAGGAAAACTGTGATATAGCCTCAGACATAGTTAGGTATTGTGATCAGAGGTTATTTGTGTTCTCTGCATGAGGGAAAGGCCTATGGAATAAAACCTATTTACATGAGTTGAAGTTTAGACAGTGTGGGGGAGAGACGTGTAGGTTGTTCTTGCTTTGTCACTGTGGCAAATACTGTAACCAAAATCAACTTAGGGGAGGAAAGTGTTTGGTTCACATTTGCAGGTAATAGTCTATTGTTGAGGGAAGTCATGGTAGGAAGTCAAGCAGGAACCCGAAGCAGAAACCAAGGAGGAACTATGCTTGCTGGCTAGCTTTTAAAAGTATTCATATTATGTATTATTTTCCATTATGTGTATCTGTATTTGTGTCTATGTGAATGTATATAAAAATGAATGCTGGTGCCCACAAAGGCTGGTGAAGTTGGATCTCCTGCCACTAGAGTTAAAAGTGATTAAGAGTCATTCAGAATGGGTGTTGGGAATTAAACTCAGGTCTTCTACAACAGTAGATACACTCATAACCACTGAGTCAACTCTCTAGTCTATTGACTACCTTCCTTATATAGACCAGGGCAATCTGCCCAGGGAATGATGCCACATTGGGTTGCAATCTCCTACATTAATTAACAATTAAGACAAGCATTCAGACATGTTTGCAGGCCAAATGATTGGGCTAATCCCTTGACAGAAACTCTTTTCTCACATGACTTTACATTGTGTCAAGTTGACAAAGTTAGCTAGGACAGAAGAATTCATCAAATGTTAATTCGTGAACCATTTTTCATTCAGAATTGTTCTCATGAATATGTATGAAATTTCCTCAAAGAATGAAAAGAAAAGCACCTCAAAACCTCAAAATATAAATATCACAGTTTTTGAGTTAAACATTCTTTAAAAGATTGGTTGGAAAGGAAGTCACAATGGCCTTGAACTATGTAGAAAAGGATCAGGAAGGCTTTTTTTACTCTGAATTTTTCACATTGAAATTCTAGTCAGAAATTTGACCAGCAATCCTTTCTCCTCCTTTTTTCCAAATGTGCCCTCTCCTTAGGCCTCAAGCACATATAATTTGTAAGTCAATTTTTGAGAAAAGGAGGGCAAAGTTCCACTTATAAAAATAGGTTAAAATTCATATTGATGCACAATAAAAAGACCCAACAAAGTCTTGTGGACTAAATGACTCTGGTCTCACCTGAGATTCTTTAGACAATTTAGATAAAAATGTTTTCTGGTTGCTTCTTTCCTGACTGTCCCTGAAAACTATTGAAACCTTAGCAAATCTTAGTACTCACAGAGGTTCGAGCAAGGGTGGACAGCAACACTGAAGTTTATCAAGTTAATGGCACACCTCCTTCTAGTTCTCTCCTCAGTCATGCTGGGTTCCATAAAACTAGAAAAGTACCAGCAAATTAAAACCTTATTGGGTGTTCTTTTTTATTTCTTCAGGTATTTTACATTGAAATAAAATTCAACGTAAAACAAAACAAGTGGCAGTCCACTTTTTAGTAACTTAGTTCTACTATAATATCATTCTCAACATGACCAACACATCAGAAAGCACCAGGGCACTGTTAATATACATAATGCTTGGACCTCACACTAAAAGCTTCTAAGGCAGAGGTTCTCACCTGTGGGTGGTGACCCATTTGGGGGTAGAATTACCATTCCACAAGAGCTGCCCAGGACCATTGGAAAACAAATATTTGCACTAGGATTCATAACAGTAGCAAAATTACACTTGTGAAGTGTCAATGAAAATAATTTATGACTGGGGCTTACGATAACATGAGAAACTGTATTAAAGGGTGACAGCATTAGCAAGGTTGTGGACCACTGTTTTAATGTGATTGTTCCTGTAAGGAACAATCACATTAAAACAGTG